>JAPFFP010099405.1:0-19879 GCA_026153255.1 Solanum medicagineum | reverse complement strand
TGTTTAAATTCAGTATTAAGTAATGATGAAAAGATATATCTTTTTAAATATATTATATTATTAATTTTAATATAGTATTTATTTCAATTAATATTTAAATTTTATATGGTATTATTTAAATTAAGTATTAGGTAATGCTGAAAAGATATTTATGTAATAATCAATTTGGTGTGATCACATTGTTATTATAATAATTTCTTCTCACTTTGTCTTAAATTGTTATTTTATAATTTTATTTTATTATTTACTCTGAGTTTTCATAATATTTTCTATCATATACCCTTCAATTTCCTATAGATTTATTATTCAAATTATGAATATATAATATTGCGAATGACGGAAAATTGTATAATCTATAATCTAAAATATTGTATTCATCAAAATATTACAGTAGGATACGACATAATACAATACGATACAATACAATACATAATGAATAAATACACAACAACTATTCAAAAGTGTTAGTAGGTTTTTGAACATGTAATTTTATTTTTTTTAAGGCTCTTCACTTGAGGATTAAATTTAACGTATAAATTTATCTTGAAATTAATCATACTTTCAACAATAATGTATAAATTTAATCGAAGTAAACCAAACTATCTGATAGAACAAAAATATAATTTCATCTATGAATCCATCTATATGTTTTTGTCCATTCATAAAAGTTTAAAAAATCAAACATTATTGATAGTTTAAACTTGTGTCATTTTTTACATGTCTTCTTTGTGTAATACAACCAAATGGACATTGAATTTTCCGAATACGCAAATCCTATAAAAAAATTATTCTTGAAATGTCATTTTCTTTAAATGCAAGAGTACAAATAATTAGGTTGCTTTCAACATAAATAGTTTGGACAAAATAAAAGGATAAGTATATACTTATAAGAAGTATTAAAAAAAAACAAGAGCCACCTACTCAAGCTCTTTTGCTTTTTGTGGACATAACCAAACCCCACCATAATTTGAAAGGGAAAGTGAAACAAAGGGTCACCTTATAATAAAATATTACTCCTACTTATCAATTTACAAAATAATAATAATAATAATAATAATAATAATAATAGATATTCATATTAAAATATTTATATTTGATTAAATTCATGTTTGAATTAAAAAAATGTATATTAAAAAGTAAAATGTTTCCTAATAAAGATGATTTTGTATTTAGAAGTCAAAAGGGACTTTTTTAAAAAAAAAAAAAAAGAATCACTTGATACTCCCTCCATGATCATTTTTAGTTGTCACTATTTCACTTTTCGAGCCAACTTGACTAAATTTCAAAGCTAAATTGAAGTAGTTAAATTTGATATTTGAAATCCAAAATTTAGATGGTTGAAAACTATACGAAAAATGCTATAAATTGCAACCATTCTCATATTAATATGATATTAAAATACATCTTAAAATATAGGTCAAAGTTCATATAATTTCACCTCAGTAAATGAAATAATAACAAGTAAAAGTGAACGAAGAAAGTATCTAATATTCAATAATTATTTTAGGATTGATTTAATTTGAATAATTTTATAGGGAAACACACTTTATTAAGGATTACTTTATTTTAAAGACTCAAACTTAATGCACGTAATTTAGGATGAAAGAGGTATTATGACCTACAACATGTGTTTGATTATAAAATTTATTAATAGGTGTTGCAGTTTGTATCATTTAAGGAATTCTTATAATTTTTTAAAAGAATCGTGATTATATGAAATTATGTAAATATAAGTTATATATTTTTATAATTTTTCCAATTTATTAGTATCCCAATTTCAAGTTTTGATTATAAATCAATTATGTATGTAGAAAGTAGCATTTTAACTTGTGATTTCAAATGTAAAATTTGATCCTTGAGTTTATATTTTGAAAAATAAAAAAAGAGTTTAAAGATTCATGTTCAACATGAATAAATTATTTATATTGGATAGAAAGATTATAGTGTAAAAACAGAAAACTTACAAAATTAAAATATCTAAGTTTACGGAATTCATTTTGTGTCCTTACAGAATTTTAATCCCTTCACTATACTTGAGTTTGTGAATTATTTTCTCGCAGGGTAAAACAGATAAATTATTATAAAATTAGTGCTATCTCAAACTCTTATAACTTCAATGAATACCAAAATAGTAATAGATTCACATGCAGAGACTCAATTTTATGTGCAAGAAAATGTAGGTAGAAGAGGAGGAAAATCAATGTCAAAATTGAAAGGAATCCTCTCTATTTATAGCCAAGTAATGGGTGTGTATTCACTTGTTCATAATAGTTTCACCTATTCTAAACAGGCATGATATTTTGGGAAAGAGGGTGTCTGTTCGAAATGTACGCGCTTCATCATTAATATCAGAGAAGGAAATCTTGAGATTGATTAAATAAAATTTGTCCAAAAAAATTTATCAATCAATCATACCATTTGTCGAACCGTAGCTGAACTACATGAGCACGACGAAGACAGCACGAGGGGGTCCCCTTTACGTGACTCTTTAATTTAGAGCTAGAGAAAGTATTTCCTAACATAAGAACAAAACTTGTCCTTTGTTCTAAATGACTCTTCATTTCTCTTTACATGGTTCTTGATGTCACGCCCCGGGAAGGTACCCTAGACCTGACTGACACTCGGAGACTATTGCTAGCACCCAAGTGGACCACTCAGTCTCTTTGCCATCGCTCAGTCAGTTCATAAGCGGAAAAGAAATGATATAATGAATATAAATGTTATCCTATCAGCGGGCTCATAATATCAACACCAGTTTATCACAAGAGAACAAAATAGGTAACAAAAGTCTCAATATAAAGGAAAGAAGTATGAGGGAAAAGAACCCTCGACATCAACATCAACACCTACGTCTATGTCTATGAAGCCTCTATGCTATAGTTTAAGACAGTACCATGATAGGTCATGGCTATCAAAATCAAATAAAAGACTAGAAAATCAATAAAAATAACCATCTTCCGAATGCAGGGGAGGACTCACCATTGTCAGGAATGAAGAGCTCTAAACCTCAACGATCAGGCTGCTGAAGTCCTCGGTCTATTGAATCTATATCATTAAACGATGCAGCACCAGAGGGGCATTAGTACGTGGACTGTACTGTATGTAAAACGGGCTAAGAAAAAGAAACAATATAATTGACACTCATCAATCACTCAGCCTCGCCTCAGATATAAGAGACAAGACTCTACCTGACTAGCTATCAAGCATCAAACCTTCACATCACATCGGAGTTCTATCATCATGAAATCCATCTGGGAGTTTCTATAACTGAAAGCCACTGCCTATGAGCCGGCAGTGATACAACGAAGAGATGACGTTGAAACATCCATCCAGTACCTTGTCGGGTTAAAGGATGAGTTTGTCAATGGATCCAAAATTCTGTCAAGTCCTCTTTTGGGACAAAGGAAACATCCGTTTTCACAGTCCAATTCTCTCCCGCTGGCCACGTAGTTAATGGGTTCGAGGGGGATATAATCTTATCCATTTCGGTGCTAATACTCCTCCCAGGACTCAACATACTCATAAATCTATCAATCCTTCAAGAACTCTCATCACCCAACCTCCACAGGCAAGATTATCTATCTAATTTAAGGGAATTATACCCATTCGACTCTATCAATAATAATTTCAGCTATCACAGTCATCAACACACTCAACTAAGGACTCAGACTTAGTCAGACATCACTTTGAGACATTCAAGGTTCTAGACATCCCCCTAAGTTCATTATTCAAGTCTCCACAGAGAGCAATTTTTTAAAAATCAAGTTACAATCACATAATAAAGAACACATACAATAAGCTTTAAACATGATGATCATCAAATTAGGGTACCAAAAATATAATTTAAAGAATAAGAACTTGAATCCAAGATACTGTCAATGAAACTAAAGCAATTATTCAAGAACTCGGAAGAAAGCATTAATTCAAGATTTCTAGACATGATTTCTTCATCCTAACTCTACATTGGCACATGGACGATCAATTCCATGCTTTTGGGTAGCCTTTACATACCTGAGAATGACGAATCTTTGAAGAATCTTGTATTCCTCTCTGAAAACCCTTGCTTTCCTCTCTTTTTTCTCTCTTAGACTTAGCGTAAAATTAATAAACTTGGATTGGTTTGGGTTTAAAACTCTTTTGTACCAAATCATGTTTAAAAAAACATATTGGGGATATAAAAATATGTCGGGAAGAATGAAATTGCCCTTCCAAAATTTTAAAAGAAAAATTTGCTCCCTCGTACACTAGTGCGCGACACGCACTAATGATTTTCTTCTCTTTTATGCAAATTTTCATTTTTTCGTAAATTTGTGGAAAAAGTATAAGTGTGTTCCACGTTCTCTCCGCGTGATGGAAACCTCACTGTCTTAAGCTCACTTTAGAAAAATTAATTAGCATTTTTTCGCATTAAAGCCAAGTCGAGACCATTTTTCGACTCAGTTTTTTGCACTGATCGCAAATTCGGTCTTAGATTTTTCATCGGAGCTTGGAAAGATACTTGTGTGCACGACCAAGTTTAGGGGCATTTTAGTAATTTCACAGGGTGTTACATCATCTCCTCATTGGAATCATTCATCCTCGAATGATGAGTAAAGATCGAACGAGGACTCGAATATCCTCATACTTCACTTTACCCCTCACTTGGGAACACTCGAACTCTCACTATCCATCATCTATCTGTCTTTGTCTTAGACTCGGGAATGAGATAATGCAAGGCATCAATTAAATGGAAAAGAATGCTCGGAATTGATAAGAATAGGAATATTTACCTTGAACATCATCATCTCTTGGCACGAATAGATGCGGGTATTTTAGTTTCATCGCTTCCTCAGTTCCCCATGTAGCTTTCTCAATAAATTGATTCATCCATAAAACTTTAACGAAGGCTATCTCTTTGTTTCTCTGCTTACGAACTTGTCGGTCAAGAATCTGGACTCGAAATTCCTCATATGATAAGTTATCCTTCACACCCGTACTCTCCATAGGAATTGCTAAAGCTGGATCCCCCAAACATTTCCTTAACATAGATACGTAGAACACCGGGTGAACTCCCTCTAGCTCGGAAGGCAAGTCTAACTCATAGGTAACCTTTCCAATCATTCTTACAATCTGGTATAGCCCGATGTAACGGGGACTCAGCTTCCGCTTCTTACCAAATCTCATGACACCCTTCATGGGTGACACTTTCAGGTACACACAATCATCTACCTCGAACTCCAAGTCCCTTCTTCTCACATCTATATGTGACTTCTAGCGACTCTGAGCTGTCTTCAATCTTTCCCGAATGACTTTCACCTTCTCCATAGACTGGTGTACAAGGTCAGGCCCAATCAACTCAGCTTTGCCTACCTCGAACCAACTAATCGGAGATCTACACCTCCTCTCGTACAATGCCTCATATGGGGCCATCTGAATATTGGCATGATAGCTATTATTATATGCAAACTCAATCAATGGTAAGTGATCATTCTAGTTTCCTTTTAAATAAATCACGCATGCCCTCAACATATTCTCCAAAGTCTGGATAGTGCGCTCTGCCTGCCCATCTATTTGAGGGTGAAAAGTGGTACTCAAATTCACCTTCGTACCTAATCCCTTCCGGAACAATCTCCAAAACTGAGAGGTGAATTGAGCTCCTTTGTCTGAGATGATAGACAAGGAAACCCCATGCAACCTTACAATCTCCCGAATGTAAAGTCGGGCATACTCTTCAGTCGTGTAATTGTCTTAACCGCCAAAAAGTGGGCTGATTTCATCATTCTGTCAACAATCACCCATATTGACTCATGTTACTTTCGGGACCGAGGTAAGCCCGTGTTGAAGTCCATGTTCCCATTTCCATTTCGAATTTTTGAAATTCTGAGCTAACCCACAAGGTTTCTGATATTCAACCTTAACCTGTTGGCAATTGGGGCACTTGGAAACGAACTACACAATGTCTTTCTTCATCCCATTCCACCAATAGATTTCCCTCAAAGTCGTGGTACATCTTGGTGGAGCCAGGATGAATGGAATATCTCGTACTATGAGCTTCAACCATGATTTTGTCTCGAACACCATCAATATTAGGCACACACAATCTCCTTTAGTACCTCATACCCCATCTCCCCCTTTGGAGAAAACCATCACCTTTTGCTTGTGAACCGCTTCTTTTAATTGGAGTAAGACAGGGCCTTGGTCTTACTTTTCCTTCACCTCAGACACTAAGGAAGAAGCAAAACCATTCTTAACATTGACCCCACCTTCTTCGTTCTCCTCAAGCTGCACTCTAAATCAAGCCAATCTATGCACTTCCTTGGCTAATTCTCTCTTCCCTTCTTCAACATGGGAGTGCTACCCATAGACATCTGTTAAGAGCGTTAACAACAACGTTAGCCTTACCTGGGTGGTAGAGGATGCTCATATCATAATCCTTGAGCAACTCCAGCCACCTCCTCTGCCGCAGGTTGAGCTCTTTCTGACTGAACATGTACTGCAAGCTCTTGTGGCCAGTGAATACGTCCATATGCACTCCATACAGATAGTGACGCCAGATTTTAAGTGCGAACACCACTGCTGCCAACTTAAGATCATGAGTCGGATAATTCTACTTATGAATCTTAAGCTGTCTGGAAACATACCTTATCACCTTCCCTCTCTGCATAACCACATACCCCAATCCAACTCTGGATGCATCACAATATATCAGAAAGTCACCCGTCTCGTCTGGAAATGTCAACACTGGTGCGGTAGTCAATCTAGTATTCAACTCCTGAAAGCTCTTCCTACATGCCTCAGACCACTGGAACTTGGCCTTCTTTTGAGTCAGCTTTGTCAAGGAGGCTGACATAGAAAAGAAGCCCTCCACAAATTTACGGTAGTACCCGGCCAAACCCAATAAACTTAGTATTTCTATTGGAGAAGTTGCTCTTGGCTAGTTCTTAACCACCTCAATCTTTTGGGTATCCACCTGAATGCCATTCCCAAAACAATATGGCCTAAGAAGACCACTAACTTGAGTCAAAACTCACACTTGGAGAATTTAGCATACAACTCATGATCCTTGAGTGTTTGCAAAACCACTCTAAGGTGATTAGCATGTTCCTCCTCATTCCTTGAATATACTAGGATGTCATCAATAAACACTATCACGAATATGTCAAGGTATGATCTGAATACCCTGCTCATCAAGTCCATGAAAGTTGCAGGTGCATTTGTCAACCCTAAGGACATGAACAAGAACTCAAAATGGCCATATAGTGTCCTAAAGGTTGTCTTAGGAATGTCACTTTCCCTCACCTTCAACTAATGGTAACCTAATCTGAGATCTATCTTGGAGAAACAAGTAGCACCCTGAAGTTGGTCAAAGAGATCATCTATTCTGGGAAGAGGGTACTTATTATTTATGGTCACCTTGTTCAACTGTCGGTAGTCTATACACATACTCAAAGACCCACCTTTCTTACGCACGAATAGGACAGGAGTACCCCAAGGTGAGACACTAGGCCTTATGAAACCTTTCTCTAACAAGTCTTTCAGTTGCTCTTTCAATTCTTTCAACTCTGCGGGGGCCAATCTATAGGGTGGAATTGAGATAGGTTTGGTCTCAGGAAGAACATCAATCCCAAAGCCAATCTCTCTATCAGGAAGGACTCAAGGAAGGTCATCAGGGTAAACCTGGGGAAACTCATTCACTATAGGGACTGACTCAAAAGTGGGCGACTCAACATCATCAGACTTCACTCGCACGAGGTGATACATACAACCCTTAGATATCAATGTTCTAGCTCTAAGATAGGATATGAATTTACCCTCAGGGGCAACAAAACTCCCTTTGCACTCTAAGACAGGCTCATTAGGAAATTGGAACCTAACCATCCGGGTTCTATAATCGACAGAAGTATAATAGGAAAATCCATGCCCATTATCACATCGAAATCAACCATCTCCAACTCTACCAAATCAGCTAATGTGTCTTTATGATATATAAATACCACACAATCCCTATAAACTCTCTCAGCTAAGATAAACTCTCCGGTAGGGATAGAGAAAGAAAAGGGCTCAAGTAAACACTTAGGAAGAATACCAAACTTTCTAGCCACATAAGGAGTTACAAAAGATAAGGTGGCACTCGAATCGATCAAGGCATAACAATCATAAGCAAAGACACGAAGCATACCTGTGGCAACATTTGCTGCAGCCTCCTGCTCCTGACGGTTACCCATAGCATAAAAGATTTGTCCCACCTCCTGTACCTATAGTAGTAGTACCCCTCTGCTGATTATTTGCTGGAGGTGCTGTCGAAAACTGAGCTCTGCTGCTCCCCTCACCTCGCCTCCTCTTCAGGCGCTCATAACTGAAATGACCAGTCTTACCACAGGTATAACGTACATCCTTGCCAACATAACACTCTCCTAGATGAAGCTTACCACACTTGCTACAAGGTGGCTTTCCCCTAATACCTTGAGTCACACTGGCCTAATATTGGGCGCCTGGGGTCCTGAAATTCTGATGACCCTGAGATTTATGATCATACCTGGTTGGTTGCGCGGGCGCACTGGCTATGGATGGTGTGGGATGTGATGATCTCTTCTGGAAATAAGATTTTTCACCTCTGTTCTGTCTTTGCGGGTTAGATTCATCCCGCTGACTTCATCTTTCTACTCAAGTGCTCTTTCCTATCCCTCCTCTTATACTCCTCAGTCTGCTGGGCGTACACTACCAGTATGGAGATGTCCATACCCGATATTAGCAGGGTAGCCTTAGACTCTCTTTGCATATGTCTAGCCAGGCCAGACACAAATCTCCTCATCTTCTGCCTCATATCTTTCACCATCTCGAGAGCATACCTTGACTGTTTGATGAACTTAAGGTTGTACTCCTTCACAGTCATCCCTCCCTGCTTCAGATTCACGAACTCATCCGCCCTCGCTTCCCTCAACTCTAGAGGAAAGAAGTGATCGAGAAAGGCGGCTTCGAACTCATCCCACATTGCAGGCTCCACATCCTCCCCTCTACTTCCCTCACACTAAGTGTACCACATATCGGCCACGTCCTTCAGCTGGTAGGACTTAAGCTCAACTCTCTCCATCTCAGTCGCATGCATGGCCCTTAGGACTTTGTACATCTCATCAATGAAATTCTGGAGGTCCTCCTCTACCTTCGACCCCGTGTACACTAGCGAGTTCATCCTCAAGAAGTCCCTGAGCTAGGTTGCAGCTAGGGGCTCCTGTGAACTAGAACTAGGAGCCTGAGAACCGTAGTTATTTCCCTGGGAGGCCACCAACTGAGTTAGCATGGTGATGGCTTCCCTGAATTCTGCCTCAGTAGTGGGAGCTGGATAGGGCTGAGTAGGGGGTGCCTGAGGGACCTCAGCAGTCATAGCGGGGCGTCTCCGTCTTTTTGTCTCAGTCTGCACCGGAACCTCAGGTTGGGTGTTCTCAGTGACGAGAGTTGTGGCATCTCTTTGGGCGACTGTTCTCTTGGGAGGCATTTTCTATAAGTGTAAAACGCACGAGTTAAGGGCAGAATTTCACAAGTTAGCTTCATAGCACGATTTCAGATCATAGAAGAAGGATAACACTTCCTAATGTCCTATAGCCTCCTGCTTATGAAGTGTGGTGCACAACACACCCATAAACAAGACTCTACTAGACACGAGTTCATAGATTCACTAGGACACTCAAATTTTGGGCTCTGATACCGAGTTTGTCATGCCCCAGGAGGGTACCCTAGACGTGACTGGCACTTGAAGACTATTGCTAGCCCCCAAGCGGACCACTCAGTCTCTTTGCCATTGTTCAGTCAGTTCATCAGTGAAAAACATATGATATAATGAATATAAATACTATCCTATCAGTGGGCTCATAATATCAACATCAGTCTATCACAAGAGAATAGAATAGGTGACAGAAATCTCAATATAAAGGAAAGAAGTATGAGGGAAAAGAACCCTCGACATCAACATCTACGTCTATGTTTATGAAGCCTTTATGCTATAGTCTAAGACGGTACCATGACAGACCATGACTACCAAAATCAAATAAAAGACTAGAAAATCAATAGAAATAACCATCCTCTGAATGCAGGGGAGGACTCACCACTGTCAAAAATGAAGAGCTCTGAACCTCAACGATCGGGCTACTAAAGTCCTTGGTCTATCGAATCTGCATCATTAAACAATGCAGCAACAGAGGGGTGTTAGTATGTGGAATATACTGTATGTAAAACGGGCTAAGAAAAAGGAAATAATATAATTGACACTCATCAATCACTCAGCCTCACATCAGATATAAGAGACGAGACTCTATCACGTCACTAGCTATCAAGCATCAAACCTTCACATCACATCGGAGTTCTATCATCATGAAACCTATTTGGGAGTTTCTATAACCGATAACCATTACCTATGAGCCGGTAGTGATACAACGAATAGATGACGTTGCAACATCCATCCAGTATCTTGCCGGGTTAAAGGATGAGTCTGTCAATGGATCCAAAAGTCTGTCAAGTTCTCTTTTGGGACAAAGGAAACATCCGTTTTCATAGTCCAATCCTCTCCTACGCTGGCCACATAGTTAATGGGTTCGAGGGGGATACAATCTTACCCATTTCGGTGCTAATACTCCTCCCAGGACTCAATATACTCATAAATCTATCAATCCTTCAAGAACTCTCATCACCCAACCTCCACAGGCAAGATTATCTATCTAATCTAAGGGAATTATACCCATTCGACTCTATCAACAATAATTTCAGCTATTATAGTCATTAACACACTCAACTCAGGACTCAGACTCAGTCAGACATCACTTTCAGACATTCAAGGTTCTGGACATCCCCCTAAGTTCATTATTCAAGTCTCCACAGAGAGCAATTTTTTAAAAATCAAGTTATAATCACATAATAAAGAACACATACAGTAAGCTTTTAAACACGATGATCATCAAATTAGGGTACAAAAAATATAGTTTAAAGAATAAGAACAAGAATCCAAGATACTATCCATGAAATTAAAGCAATTATTTAAGAACTTGCAAGAAAGCATCAATTCAAGATTTCTAGACATGATTTCTTCATCATAACTCTACATTGGCACATGGAAGATCAATTCCATGCTTTTGGGTAGCCTTTACATACCTGAGAATGACGAATCTTTGAAGAATCTTGAATTCCCCTCTGAAAACTCTTGCTTTCCTCTCATTTTTCTCTCCTAGACTTAGCGTAAAATTAATAGACTTGAATTGATTTTGGGTTTAAAACCCTTTTGTACCAAATCATGTTTAAAAAACATATTGGGGATATAAAAATATGTCGGGAAGAATGAAATTGCCCTTCCCGAATTTTAATAGAAAAATCTGCTCCCTCGTACTCGCACTAGTGATTTTCTTCAGCTTTACGCAAATTCTTGTTTTTTCGTAAATTTTCGGAAAAAGTATAAGTGTGGTTCCACATCGTGGAAGGGGCGCGGAAACCTCACTGTTTTAAGCTCACTTTGGAAAAATTAATTCACATTTTTTCGCGTACGAGTCGAGATCATTTTCTGACTCAGTTTTTCACAATGATACACAAATCTGGTCTCAGATTTTCTATCGGAGCTTGGGAAGATATGTTGTGCGCACAAACAAGTTTAGAGGCGTTTTAGTAATTTCACTAGGTGTTACACTTGATTTTCCTAAATTTTCTTGTTCTCTCGATTCTTATTTTCCAATTCACACCTTACACCTTAAATCGAACAAAATGTAGCTAGTTAATATAATTTCAAATCACGTTTGAACTCCCTGACTTAACCTTTATTTATGTTTTATTTTATTTTATTTTACCATATACCAGATCAAGTGAATGATATTATTCCAATTTGATTTTGATGGAATAAAAAATTGAAATTGGAAATGCATACAATTTAAATAAATTCATTATATGCCGTATTAAATTTTTTTCTTTAAGAAAAGATACAAATCTTTTTATTGTGATGGAAGCATATATCCCGTCCGGTCCTTTATTCTATTTTTGGGGAATAATTTAAAAAATATATAATATTCTGTCACATAGTTTAATATAATATTAAATAATATTAATTTAGTGTATGTATTTTTACAAGTATAATGTAGAGATTTGATTAAATATGTATATTTAAAATTAAATTAATGAATAATACTTTATCATGACTCTTAAATCCCTAACGAATTATTATAACATAAATAAAAAAAATTGAATCTTTTCTATTTTTTAAACACAATAAATACAATCAAATCGCTCTATAACAACATGTTGATTCTGAGAATTTTTGGATATTACAACGAAACTGATATTTAAACAATATTTAACTGTTACAAGCCAAAAAAAAAAAGTAAAATTATTTAAATTTTAAACTTAATCACAGTTTATATAAAGAAGAAAAATCTTTTAATGATAATATATATTCATATAATATTCTTGTCATAAATAGTGTAAATAATTTAATATTAAACTCTAAGCTTAGCCACACTGTATATAAAGAAGGAAATATTTTTAATGAACATTATATAGTTATATAATATTCTTTGTCATAAATAGTGTAAACAGTTAATTAATATATTATATAAAAAAAAAAGATAGCTAAGTACTTTTTTTTAATTTCACAAAACCATTTAGTTATTATAGCCTCTTCTTAGAATTTTATATTTTAAAAATCAACTACCATAAATTGAATCCTAGAATATTTACATATTATTTTTTTGGTCTCATTTAAGATATTTTTAATTCATAGTTGTATTTTGACTCTTTCATTTATACATGTTAAATTTCCAGACGAAGGATAAAATGAGTTGTGCAATATTAAATTTTCCTTGTATATATTTACGTCATCATAAAAGTAAACTAAATCTTTTTATTATTGTATCTTAGACTATCTGTCCTTAAATAGCTTTGAGAAATATGTATTTTTGAGAAAAAAATTGTCCTATAGACACGTAATTTTTATAATATATATAGGTTAATGAATAATTACTCCTAGGTTTTGATTAAAGTCCAAGGGAGAACAATTGGTGGGTGCATGTTAGTTTTCTTCATCTTTTCTTTTTATTCCGATATTTATTTCGTTCACTTTAATTTGTCATATTTTATTTATTAAGAGTTCAATTATATAAATTTTAATTAACTTTTTAAAATGTATCTTTTTATCGTGTTGATAGGAAAATAAATGCAATTTGCAACTTACAAAATTTTTCATATAGTTTTCAAAAATGTGTATTGATTTCAAATTACAAAATTTGTAATTTGCATCTTGTTTAGAAGTATTATATAACCAATGGCATCATGTATTCAATTATACAAAGCATAGATACTCTAAAATACTAAGGTTTTTGTGTAATTTTCAAATATGTAAATTAAAAAATAATAAAAAATTTATACTCAAATTCATGATTAAAATTAAATTATTTGATGATCAAAATCTAAATTATATCACATAAATTGAAGAGAGTATAATTTTTCAAAAAGTTTCATTTGTCTCTCAATATTGGCCTTTTAAATTTATCTAATCAATATTATATGCAGTCACAAAACTTTAATTTAATTTAATTTTCTTTTAAAAAAATAGTTTTTGTAGGGTGTGGAAGCTCTTTTCAATGGATCCTGACATGATTCGTCCAAGAAAATGCAAGGTACATTACATTAATCGGAAAAATTGTAAAACTAAAATATTTCCTTCGTCTCACTTTATGTCGTATTTTTTGAATTTTGAATATCGAACATATCTAATGTTTACTGTATTTTATCACATATCTCTGTCAATTATTTTGAGTTATAGTACTTTTTACATAATTTTTAAATATATAAACTTTATTTCAAAAAACGTGAAGATTCTATGTCCAAATTCATTATCATGTATATCTCTCGAAATTTATTATCATATAAATTGGAATAGATGAAGAGGGAGTAACTTTTATTTTATTTTTCTGTACCAATGCACAAAAAATAAATTCTTACAATATTATTTCTTTCTCTTGTGTGGTATTATGACAGCCTTGTCCACCACCACCAGCTCCTCCACCAACCCCAACACCTAAAAAAGAAGCATCATCATCACTGTCAACATCATCACACGGCGAAAACGTTGCACATGCATGTCAACATGATTGTTGTGAATTTCGCGGACATCCATTACCATTTTTGTCATTTGCACCACCATCATCAGCACTATCGTCGTTGAGGCCATGTCACCCGTCAGCACAACCCTATTGGAACGATGACTTAGAACAATTTTCGAGAATGAGGAGGGTTGAGAGACTTGAGATGGGCTATAGAATGAATTTTCATGACCCTTTGCATGATTTGCATGAGAATAGTTATTATAATCCACATCATTGCATAGCGTTGCACGCACCTTTAATGGGACACCATGGACCACTAGGACACCGCCGTTATCAATCACCACCATTATTAGGGTACCGCCGCGGACAACCACCTGCTAATGTTGGGACACCACCGGGAACCACCAACATCCTTTTTTCCTCAAGGTGGTGATTATTATGGCTACGATAATCCAAATGGCTGCATAATTATGTGATGTCCTCGAGTTAAAACTATAGTAGTTGCAATTTTTTACCCTCTATATTACTCGTTTTGTTTCATTTTTACTTGCTTGATTATTTAAAAATAAATTTTTATTTTTAATATATTAAAAGTAAATAGTTAGTTTCTTTGTATTTTATGTTTAAATTAATTATTATTCGTCATATTATTCAAGATTTGCGAGTATCCATCCATTAATATGAATGTTATGATATATTCATATTTCATTCTAATTATTATTTCTACTTTTTGCTACTCCCTAAGGATTCTTAGTTTTCTTATTTAATTGATTCTATTAAGAGGATTGACAAATGTCAATATATACGCGTAACATGTTTAATTATTCAAAGTTAAATGAAAATGATGTGTTTTATTCTTCATGTAACTAAATTACCTTTAAATTAACTTAATTAATTACTTGAATATTTTATGTTAGTCTTCTGTAATCAGCTAGTAATTGTGGTTCATCGGTCATTAAATTAATGAAATTCACAGGAGATTAAGATTTAAATTTTGACAACGACAAACACATTAAGTAATCTCTATTTTTATTTATCCAAGCTTTCATAATTATTGACTAAATATAATAACCGCAGCGGAGACATGATTTTCATTAAGAAAATTCAAAATCTGGAAAAATAAATATACGAATTAATTGAACGAGGTTTGATATCTATCACATGTATATTAAAAGATATTTTAATCATGTATAAATAGGCTAATGTTTTGTTAAACGGAGTTCGAATGAACCTCCTGACCATAAGATAGCTCCCTCCCCCCCGCCCCACACACACGTACACACACACACTAGTCAGAGGAGTCCATGCTAGCATAGGCCCAACACATTTTATTTTTTTCTTGATTTATATGACATTGATAGATTTTTTATACATATATTTTAAATTCTTAAATTATTAATTATTGCGACTTATAGCATATTTTATGTATTTTAAAATAATATATGTTACTTATTTTGTTCTAACTTATGTTGCACCTATAAAATTTGAGAGTCAATAAAAATTTTATTTACTTTTTGAATATTTTAAATTGTTAATAGCTGAAGCACCTGAAAAAATAATTTACTAGAGATAATATTGTAAAATCAAGCAACTGAAGCAGACAAGTCAGTTGCCTTTAAGGAAAAGATTATTTATTAAGCGTAATATTATAAATTTATACTTGATGCAGGTGGAGAACAATTAATAGAATGACATAGTAAAATCAAGCAAATGAAGCAAATATATCAGACAATATAAATTCATAGTTGAAAAAATAATAAATAAAAATAACATAATAAAACTAAGTAGACACATCAATCGAAGCTAAAGCAAATATATTGATCATAAGCTGCCTGCTTCAAACCATTTATATATTAAAATAAAAAAGAAAAAAGAAAAAAGAAATACATATATGCTGATGGAAAAAATTAAATAGCCAACAAAATATTGAGGTGTCAAATTAATTCGAAAACCAACTTTATTTATATATATAAAAAAAATTGTGAAAGTGTAGACAAATGGATAAAATAAATAGACATTTGAGTACACGTAATATTCACGAAGTCACTAATTCTTGTCATCTTGCATTTGGTCTACCTGTACTAGCAGAATCTCAATAATAAACAAGAGCCTAGTAACCAACGTTTCGATCATGTCAAGAATATTTTTTATTTTTTTTATTGATTTGCATGTTTCATGTCGAAGTCATTAATATTTGTCAAATAACAAATATATCTTTTTAAATTAATTAAAAAAATATATCACATGAATTGAAACAGAAAAAATACGTAAGATCATTTTTAATATGATTTGTTCGATTCAAGGTGGTATGGGGCTTTGCATCTAGTCTTTATATAATAGTTAGATGTTTCTGTAACAACATAATTATTTTAATATTTTTTATTGCTATAAGGAAATAATTTTTTAAATAACATTAAGATAAATATAAGATTGATACCCCGAAAAATATAATTATTACGGAAAAATATTATAGAGAATGGATGTTATAAGACCTTTTCTTTTGGAACTAAGAATCAAGATTATATATCATTAAGAGGTTTGATTCACTTTTTAGCCAAGTAAATAATGCCAAAAATTTTGACTACTATGTTGATGAATGCAATTAGTCTATATATATATATATTTAATTAATGGAATTTTTTAAATCACACTAATCATTATAATAAGGTCGTTTTCCCAATTAACAATTCCACTTATAGAAAATAGAGATATTTTCAAGTTCAAACCACTTGCAATTGTTATGTTGATCAAAATGTAATTGCATTATTAAAGTCAAAGATAATGTCTTATCAACTTCTTAACTTGATATTTTTTGTCTTTAAACATTCCATTTCTTATCCTTTTGATTAAATGACCCATAGTAAATTGGTTCAATTATATATTTGGTTGTTAGTTCGAAATAATATAGGATGTGTTTGGAATGAATATGTTTTAATTTTTTTTATATTTGAGTGATTAAAATATTTCTTTTATAGAAAAATAAATATAAATTTTATAAAAATGAGGAGAAGAACTTTCCTGATAGGAATAGAAAAAAAAAGTACCACAATGATAAGTAATTAGTTTTACCTAAAAGTATATAAGATTTGCCTAAAATACCAGATCTTGCGAGCTTACACCGATGAAAAACTATCGAATTGCTTATTTCATATTCCTTGTCCCATAAAATGTTACCAAGCCTCGTGCGGTATCGCCGGGCCATCTAGGACTCTTGGCGGGCTCGTTACGGACAGGTTGATGTAATTATAGAGAAAATTGGGTCCGAGCCCTCGACAACCCCAGATTCCGTGGGGTAACACCTCAAGAAGTTGCGGAAATCGCTTGTTTTCTGTTCCTTGGCCCATAAAATGCTACCAAGCCTTGTTTGGCGCTGTCGAGACACTAGGGACTCTTGGCAGGCTCGTTATAGATGGGTTGGTGTAATTTATCGGGAAAATTGTGCTCGAGCCCTCGGCAGCCCTAGATTTGTGAGCTAACACTCATGAAAAACTGCCGAAATCGTCTATTTCTTATTCCTTAGTTCATAAAATACTATCAGACCTCGTACGGCACCATCGGGCTACTTGAGACTCTTGGCGGACTTGTTACGGACGAATTAGTGTTTTTTTGGGGGAAAATTGGCCCGAGCCCATAGCAACCCCAGATTTTGTGGGCTAACACCCGTGAAAAAAATGTCAAAATTGCTTATTTCTTATTCCTTGACCCTATAAACTGCTACCAAGCCTCCTCTAGTATTGCCGGGCCACCTAGGACTCTTGGCGGGCTTGTTACAAATGAGTTGATGTTATTTTTCCCGAGCCCCCGGTAGCCCCGACTCCGTGGGCTAACACCCACGAAAACTATCGAAATTGCATGTTTTCTGTTCTTTGGCCCATAAAATTCTATGGGGCCTCGTCTGACTTCGCCAAGCCATATGGGACTCTTGGCGGGCTAACTACGGTTGGGTTGGTATAATTTTTCGAAAAAATTGGGCTTGAGCCCCCGGCTGCCCCAAATTCCGTGGGCTAATATCCACGAAAATTACAGATATCGTATGTTCTCTCGTCCGATGTCGTTGCGCCACATGGGACACTTGGAGGGCTCGTTATGGATGGATTGGTATAACTTTTCGAGAAAATTGACCCGAGCTCCCAGCAGCCCCAGATTCCATGCTAATACCATGAAAATTGTCGAAATCGCCTGTTTCTTGTTCTTTGGCCCATAAAATGTTACCAGGCCTCGTACGGCGCCGCCTAGCCGCCTGGAACTCTTGGCGGGCTCGTTATGGATGAGTTAGTGTAAATTTTAAAGAAAATTGGGGTCAAGCCCCTGGCAGCCCCAAATCCTGTAGGCTAACAACAACGAAAAACTATTGAAATCGCTTGTTTCCTACTCTTTAGCTCGTAAAATGCTACTAAGCCTGGTCTGGCGCTGCCAGGCCACCTAGGACTTTTGGAGGGCTCGTTACAGACAGTTTGGTGTAATTTTTCGGGATAATTAGGGCCAAACCCCCAACATCCCTAGATTCCATGGGCCAACACCCAAAACTGTTTCTTGGCTCATAAAATGCTATCAGGCCTCGTTCGGCACCGGCCAGACCTCCTGGGACTCTTGGTGGGTTCGTTACAGATGAGTTGGTGTAATTTTTTTGGGAAAATTGAGCCCGATCCCCTGGTAGTCTCAGATTTCGTGGGCTAACACACATGAAAAATTGCGAAAATTGCTTATTTCCTATTCCTTGGCCTATAAAATGCTACCAAGCCTCGTTCAGTGCCGCCGGGCTACCTAGGACTCTTGGCGGACTCATTTGCGGATGGATTAGTGTTAATTTTTGAAAAAATTGAGCTCGAGGCCCTCTCAACCCTAGATTTAATGGGCTAATACCCACGCAAAATTGCCAAAATTGTCTATTTCCTGTTTCTTGGCCCATAAAAAGCTACTAGGCCTCGTCCGGCCCGTCAGACCCCCTAGGACTCTTGGTGGGCTCGTTACGGACTAGTTGGTGTAACTTTTTTGAAAAAATGGTCCTAAGCCCCCGGCAGTCCCAGATTTCGTGGGCTAACACCCACGAAAAACTATCGAAATCGCGTGTTTCCTATTTCTTGGCATATAAAATGCTACTAGACCTCATCCGCTGTAGTTGATCCACCTAGCTCGTAAAGTATAGGTTGGTGTAATTTTTCAAGAAAATTGAGCTCGAGCCCTGGGCAGCTCTAGATTTCATGGCTAATACCCACGAAAAACTATCGAAATCGCATGTTTCCTATCCCTTGACCCATAAAATGCTACCATGCCTTGTTCGGCGGCATCGGGACACGTCAAACTCTGGGCGGGCTCGTTATAGATAGGTTAGTGTAATTTTTCAAGAAAATTGGGCCTGAGCCGCCGTAACCCCAGATTTCGTGGGCTAACACCCATGAAAAACTGTCAAAATCATCTATTTCCTATTTGTTTGCCCATAAAATGCTACCAGGCCCCATCCAGAGCCGATGGGCCACCCTAGGACTTTTTGTGCTTATTAGGACATGTTATTTGTAATTTTTCGAGAAAATTGGGTCCGAGTCCCCGGCAGCCCTAAATTTCATAGGCTAACAGTCATGAAAAATTGCTGAAATTGCATGTTTCGTGTTCCTTGGCTTATAAAATGCGACAAGGCCTCGTCTTGTGCCGCCGTGCCAACTAGCACTCTTGGCGGGCTCGTTATGGATAGGTTAGTGTAATTTTTTTACAAAATTGGGTTTGAACCCTCGACAGTCCAGGATTTCGTGGGTTAATTGTCACGCCCCAAAGTCTGATTAGGGCGGACTGGCACCCGTTGCCGATAAGGCTCGGGAGAACCAACTTATATC
>JAPFFP010099377.1:0-19882 GCA_026153255.1 Solanum medicagineum | reverse complement strand
ATTGGCCAACACTCCACTCCATACAGCAGCGATGGTCTAACCACCACTCTGTAAAACTTGCCTTTGAGTTTAGGTGGATGCATGAATGCGAAAATGCTCATATATGGTGGGAATGGACTATAACCTACAAATCAAACTCATATAAGCCATTATATGAATTAGTTTGATAAAGACATCCCATCGGTAGGAGAAGATTACTTGCTAAGAGTTATCTACATCTTACCTTATGATATTACCTTTCTGGTACATGGTCACCTTCCTTACAACCACGTCTTTTTAGAAGTATTAATTATCATATCATATCATATCATATTAATAAATCAATAACCTTTCTTACAACCTAGTCTTTTCGTTAATGGCTTTTATTCCTATGTTGGCACAAAGTTCAAGGAAAGGGAGAGGACCCTTGAGGATAGCCCTTACGCCCTCAATCCATTGGTGCTAAGTCAAAATATTACACAAGAATACTTATACATTACATGCTTTCAAAAGAGGCAACAGTCATTTCAATGCACAACTAGGCTTAAAAGCCAAACATATTCCATAATCATTTGTACTTGGGCTCAAAAGCCAAATCATAATTCATAATCATGATACTCATGCATAGGAAAAGCTCATGCACACGACAATATAGTGTAAGCGCCCAATATGCTCAAAGAGCCAATAACAATAAATATTTATGTGATCACATTCTTGTCATAACCAATATGTGAGCTTAGCTAACCGAAATAATTTTCATAAAACATATGTAAGCTTAACCCACTTTATACTTCCCATAAAATTCATTGCTCATGAATGCATATGCCATTAATGATGTAAGAATAGCATAGTTAATGTAAATTCAATCTTAAATCAACAATTCAATAAGAAATTCAAGTAAATCCTTAAGTAACATCAACATTCAAATCACAATTTAGATTACCCATACTTAAATCAAAATTTAAAGGAACAATGCATATTCCAATATTTATAATAATAATGTAATCCAATAATTTTGGGCTTAAATCAACTTAAAATCATCAATAAAGAATAGTTCATACTTTAATTGAATTTATTAAACAACAATTCTCAAAACTCATATTTAAAGTAAGCAAAATTTCATGAAATTCAAGTGAAAAGAGTTTTGGGTCTTCTTGGTTGAAAGGGACCAAGAATCAAAACCCATACACCTTGCATAGGAAGATGAATTTGAGAAGAATTTATCTTGAAGTTGAAACCGCAATTGAATCTTAGCTTGAATCTTGACGATGAGACTTGGAGAGAATTTTAGAAATTGAATTCTAGAATGAGTGTTTTCTAATAAGAATGAATTGTAAAGAAAGAATATTAGCTTGTTTAGGCGTCTAAGATAGGTTAAAACATCATAAAATACCCTTAGAATAACCCAAAAGTATGTAAGGGCCATTAATGACACGGAATCTAAAAATCCGCATAGACCCCTACACAGACGAGTTCTACGAAAACGGGCATAACTTCTTGATCCGAACTCTGCGTTAGGTTAAACTGGATGTATTGGAAAGCTACTTCAATGAGGCTTCATTTTATAGGTCGTTGGATACCCAATTCTTTTTATGCTAAGATATATGACAATTTAAAGTTAACCCTTCTATCGGTTCATGTGAAAAGCTTAGCCAATGTAATGCCTTTGAACTTGGCTTGATGAAAGAGGCCCATGATAAACCTAAAACAAATATATAAACTTGGATTGAGGGCTTGAAAGTGAATTTAGCATGGTCTTGAAGGTTACATGGAGATCCTTCGACTAGAGCTTGAAAGGAGTATTCGAAGAACGTTTTGAGTGAACGAATAAGAAGCTAAGTGTTAGAATAAGAACGATTTGTAATAGAGTATAAAATAATTAGGGGGGTATTATATAGGGGTAACACGGCCCATTGAGGTGTTCGTAAGGTGTCAATTTGATCAAAAATTTTCTGGAACAAAATTTCAAGCACCATTAAGGTCATACAAAGTCCGGGTCCTTACAGAGCTACATCAGGTTGTCTTCTCAATGAGTCCTCACTCAACTATAGGACTTGATGGCATGAATGAAAGATTTTTTTGGTGTTGCTTGAATATCATCAACAAGGATCTCTTAGGTGTTGTTCAGTCCATTTTCTGTCGACAAATTATGCCAAAGTACTTTTCACATGCATGCTTGGTGCTTATTCCCAAAACATCCAATCCTAATAAACTTTCTGAGTTTAGGCCTATTAGCCTCAACAATTTTATCGACAAGATTATCTCCAAACTTTTGAGTCTCACATTGGTTCCTATTCTCCCTAATCTGATCTCTAAAGAACCAATCAGGTTTTCTCAAAGGGAGAAGTATTTCTGAAAATATTATGCTTGCTAAGGAAATTATTCACCAGATTAAAAAGCCTAATATTGGAGGTAATATGGTTATCAAACTAGATATGGCTAAGGCATATGACAGAGTCTCTTGGTCCTATATTTGTCTGGTTATGAGGAAAATGGGCTTTGTTGAAATCCTTGTTGACATGATTTGGAGAATTATGTCTAACAATTGGTATTCCATCATTATTAATGGATCAAGACATGGTTTCTTTCATTGCACAAGAGGTCTCAAACAAGGTGACCCCTTATCTCCTATGTTGTTTATCCAGATTGTTTAACAATCTTCATCATATTCCTGATTTCCATGGTTTTCATATGAAGAAGAGGGGTCCTCAGGTTAATCATCTCAGTTTGCATATGATAGTATTATTTTCACTTATGGCAGAACTAAGTCCCTGAACATGATTATGAAGGTTTTGTCTGCTTATAAAAGTGTGTTAGCTCAATTGGTTAACAAGAAGAAAGAGCCACTTCTTGGTGCCTTCAAATGCCTTCAATAGCACTTGTAATAGAGTGAAGATAATAATTGGTTTCATGTAAAAGCAGGACCCTATGATTTACTTGGGATGCCCTTTATACATTGGCAAAGAAAGAGTTACTTATTTTTCTGATATGGTTACCAAAGAAATAGCTAGGATCTCTTCTTGGTAGAAAAAGATCCTTAACTATGGAGGAAAAACTACTTTGATCAAGCATGTTTTGCAGTCCCTCCGTATTCATCTTCATTCAGCTATCACTCCTCATGCTACCATTCTAAAGAAAATTCAGAGTTTCGCAGCTGATTTCTTCTGGGGGGTGGAAGGAGAGCAAAGAGAAGTATCATTGGTCTTATTGGAAAAATTTACATTTCCCTTATGAAGAAGGAGGTATTGGTGTTAAAATGATCAAGGATGTGTGCAAATCCTTTCAGCATAAATATTGGTGGATTTTCAGAACTAAAAACACTCTTTAGGGTGAATTTTTGAGAGCCAAGTACTGTCATAGATCCAAATCAGTAAGTAAGAAGGAGGGCAATGGAGATTCTTCAGTTCGGAAGCATATAATGATTAACAAGCACAAGTTTGAACTTTACATCCATAGGAAAATCAATTCTGGGACCTAGTCTTTTTGGTGGGATAATTGGTTAAGGATTGATCCCTTAGCTAATTTCAGCAATGAGAGCCATAAGTTAAACAACACTAATGTAGCTCTCATCACTCACATTTCTCCTCCATAATATGATTCAACTATTTTAGGTACCTACCTTCTGATAAAGCATGGAGTCCCTGACAAACCTTACTAGAAGCTGAACATAAGTAGTGAATTCACTGCCTGTTCTACTTGGAACATCATCAAAGAAACAAGAGCTAAGACCAAGGTCAATATTTACACTTGCAACAAATATATTCCTTTTAAGTGTTCCTTCTTACTTTAGAGGGCATTAAGAGGAAAACTTCCTAATAATGAGAAGCTTACTAGATTTGGACACGATCCCAAAGAGTTCTATTGTTGCTACAGGCCTAGTATGGACACTATTGATCAAGCTTTCCTCACTAATAGCTCTGCCCTTAATGTTTGGAATTATTTTGCTGTATCTTGTGGAGTAAGTAAAAATTATCTACCCCTTAGGAATTATATCATGAGGTGGTGGGATACAAAGCACAATAATGAAGCTCACAAATTGTTGTTACAGGCAACCCCTGTGTTTATTTGCTGGAATATTTGGAAAAATAGGTGTGCTAGCCAATATATTGGAAAGCAATCTAGCTTAGCTAGAGTTAGATACCTGGTCATTAAGGATATCCCCTATATGTTGAGGACTACATTCCTAACATCTCTTGGCCCTTGAGTTGGAAAAATATGGTTACTGTAGCTGAAAATTATGTGCATGACATTATGATCACTCAGGTTCAATAGGCTATCCTAATCAGTGGGTCAAGTTGAACACCGATGGTAGTGCCATCACTAATCTAAGAAAGATGGGGGTTGGAGGCATCATTAGAAATACTACAGGAGATCTTTTACTTGTCTGTGCATCAGCTGTTAGTGAAGGAACCAACAACCAGGCTGAGACGGAAGCGGGCTATTTTTGGTATTGTTTGGTGTCTTTAGATGGGGTTTAGGGTGGTTATCCAGGAAGTAGATTTAGAGATACTATATAAATATATTAACTCCCATCGTATTAGCATTCCTTGGAACATACTACGGGGGCTCACCAGATTGCAGCATTATAGTAGTCAACTCCATGTTTTTAAATGTAATCACACTCTTAAGAAAGCTAAATATTAGCTGATTGTTTAGCCAAACATAGTCATTAGTTCACTAGACCTCAGATATATTTTAATCTGCAACACATGCCAAATGATGTCAAAGCTTACTACTATCTAGACAAGCTAAAGTCAGCCACCTTTAGAAGAAGAAATTTGAAGAGGATCAAGGAACCACCTTAAGGTCCCTGTGTGAGGTTTTAGATTGACCAAGACTTCTCCTGGTTCAGCCTGTTGTCTTGTCCTTGGGTTGTTGGTTAGGCCCTAAGGATTAGTAGTTGGTTTTTTATTTTCCTTTTACTTATGTAAGGGGAGACTCTCCCTCGTTTATTGCTTCCCAAAATTATATGTATTGAGAGGAGTCCTGTCCAAGGTGTAGTCTAGGTTTGCCCTTCTTATAGAAATGGGGAGTAGTTGGTCGACCTTAGTAAGTTGGCCGACTTGTGAACCACCATAGGGCGGAGGTACGGTCTATGTCTCCCTCCAGTATACTATTATTTTTGTTTTTATCTATGATAAGTCCTGAGGGTGTTGCTCAGCCCCTGACCCACCTTAACGATCTTCAAAATAAAAAAAGAACAGATTGCTCATGGGAGGTCCTGTTGTGCTTATGGGACTCTAGGATATCTTGCAGGAAAATTTGCTCTATGTGGTCGAGGAGGAACTTAGTATGATCCCATTATTGTAGTTAGGGGTTAAGTGGCTCAGATTAGGGGTCATGCTAGGTTTCATCATGGAAGAGATAGTCATGCTTCACGTAGGGGTGTAAGTGATACTTTGGTTTGGTAGAGAGATTGAGAGAAAGTTCAAACTAGACGTGCTAAATATTATGTTTCTCCTAGGGGACCCGAGGTAGATACTTCAGATGCAATGACTATAGGTTTTTTTTTTCATAAGATAGCTATTTATAGCGGTTATATTGCTTGATTATAAGTCTTCATAACCTATGTAAATCTTATTTTGACTTCTGAATTGGCTTGAAACATGAGTGCATTACATGAACGTAGATATGTCCTTTCCTTTTTGATGAGTAAGCCTTTAGTGGTGGATTAATTGTATTGATGCTATCTTCTTTGGGGTAATTGTCATTAGAGTAGGTATGATCTTCCTAAAAACAGTGAAGTCGAGGAAGAAGTTATTAATGACAAATTGTGGTATCCAATCTTCAAGTGATTGATTAATGTTGATCGAAAAGGGAATTGAGTTACATGGTGTAAATTAGGATTTGAGTTTTCATTTTAAGTTGCATTGTGGTAGTCGATCTTGATTGAAGCATGGTTGGCCGGTAGCAAAATAGGTGAACGTGTTGGTTATTAGGCATTTAGAGAGGCTTACGTATAGCATTGGTTTTAGATGTTATTACTTATAATTGTGGGAGATCTTAATGAAGTTTCCATTTTTGTAGTTGGGGTAAAGTAAGAGGTAATCGACTATGGGGATTAGCTAAAGGGATAACATTGATGCATGAGTTGGGAGGACGTACATTGTCTCGGGCATCAAAGAGTGGATTATTTAGGTTTGGTCATGAGTATGAGTTAAGCGTTCAAAAGTGCTAGCAGCATTGTGTAAGGATACATGTGAGGGATGTAATGAAAATGAGCATGAGTAGAATATTGATTTGTAGTTGAGCATGGTACAAATTCGTCACTTTAAACTCCTATGTAATCATATGTGGCGTGTTGATTGGCGTTATGTTTATAAGGTTCTGTGTTTTCATGTTAGGTGGTACTACCTAGACATGATTATTTGAGACACTGAATTAGGTGGGTACTACCTTGATGATGAGAGTTGTGGTATACTATTGTGATGAGTTCATAGGAATATCGTGATACATAAGGGTTACACGTTTATAATATATGGAATCCTCAAGGTGACCAAGGGCTTCCTTAGGTTTCAGACATGAGGACACAAGTGTCTGAATGGAGGCAGTAGCATGTCATGTAAATCCTTGCTTATGCTTGATGTTGGTTTTCAATTCAATAATTATAGCCATGGGAAAAATGCCATTGAGATTGGGATTAGTGACATAGTCCTTGGATGGTAATCCTTCCTTTACAAAAGGCAAGGAGTTATAGCTCTGAAATATAGGCAGTGACAAGTAATTCTCAAGGATTTTTAGTACTAATAATGGTGTCAGGAGCATGAGTGAATGATTCAAAAGGTCATTACCTTGGTCGGTTTTAGTCATTGGTTTATGGAAAATGTATTGGACTTTTATAGGTTGAGTATGTTTCACATTATGTTGGTAATCAAATAGGAATAGTGTGCAAGAAATGTGTAACATGTGAAACTAAATGATTGGAGGGCTTTTGAGTGTGAGCATCCGAGAAGGAGTACCTTTGGCCAGACAAAAGAGGGTTCTTGGTAACTAGTGTATTCAGGTAACCAACAAGTGGGAATTTTATGGGGGATGCAGGTATGAGAGTTAGCATGGGTGATTATAGTCCCTTGATAAACTCGGTAGTTATCTTGTCGGTTAAGATCTTCTCAACTATATGTAATTGATGTTGAGGACCATTGGGCCTAAATGTTATCTTCTTTACGTTAGGTTTGTTGGGTCCTCTGTTTTGAATATTCATTTCCTAAAGATCAAGTTTGTGTAACTTAAACTTGAGGGAGGACTATGTATGAAGATGGAAGATAACTTAGGTTGCAGTATCTGTATATTACGAGTGTGTAGTAGTTGGTTCAGGTTCACTGCAGGTGTGTCTGGTATTCGTTTAGCGTTACTTTGTGGCTCTGTGGAAAGTAGGTTCATCTGGGGGATTACTAGTGTTTTAGACATTTTTAGTTTAGATTAGCTCATAAGCTAGTTCATCATTTGGTAATTACCCCCTAAAGAAGCCATAAAGTGGGTTCATTTGATTCAGAGTTGGTTGTTGACAACCCAGAGTCATTGGAAGAGCTATGTTGATGGGTGGGTACGATCCTTAGAGTTCATAAAGGATGAAGGTTTGAGAAGAAGGAAAACCTTAGCCCTAGGTTTATTGGCCCTTTTTTGAGATTCAAGAACGAGCAGGAGGGATAGCATATAGACTTTCTTTGTCACCTAGTTTATCTTTTGTGCATATGGTGTTTCATGTCTCGAGGCTACTATTCTATATTCTAGATGGGATTCCTATGATTTCCTTGATTTTGTAGAGTTGCTCCAGAGTTGAATTATGATGAGAAACTAGTGGCCATTCTAGACAGATAGCTCCAAAAGTTGAGGACCAAGGAGATAGCTTCAGTAAAAGTTCAATGGAGACATCGACTTGTGAGAGAGGCTACTTAGTAGATAGAGTCTAATATATAGACCCGCTACCCTCATCTTTTTGAGACTTCCAGTACGTCCCTTACTTTATGTTCGAGGATGAACATGGTTTTTAGTGGTGGATAATGTAATACCTATGAATGTTATTTTTGTCTTTTTTGATGAAGTTATTGTTTTGCCTCTTGATGTGCTGCTAAAATACAACACTTTTGATGCTCAAAATTTGGAACTTTTTGAGTTCTCAAAGCGATGTTAGTAGGTTTGATGTGTTTTTGTGCTTGTTTTTAATGATTCAAGGAATCTTGATGATTTTATGCAAAGTTCTACAGGAAGTTTTTAAGGATGTACTGAGTACTCTATGGGCAGTGGTTTATTTCATGAGTCGTAGGTTGGTTTCGTAGGTCGGATCCAATGAAAGGCTACTTTCCAGATGTTGAAGTTACAAGTTGTCAGACGAGCCATAGATCTTGTGGCGGACCGTATGTGAGTTCGTATGCTGAAGATCAGAAAATATGCAAGTGCTGAACGATTATCGAACAAGGGCTCCTACAAGTTGTAAGCTAAGTGATGGGTCATGGATAAGATCATGCCTGGAGGATTAGTGTTTTGAAAATTTGCTAAAAAGTTATTGGAAGAAACTCCATACTGGCCTTAAGTCAGAAGATGGCCCGTAGGAGGAGTTCGTAGGCTGAAGAGAGATTTTGTTTAGAGAAGATTACGAAGCCCAGGTACGGGTCGTGATTCCATCTACGACCCATAACCTTGTCCGTTCGAGTTACCAATTTCAGTTTTCCTATTTTATTTTGGATTCGGGTTTTGCTTATTATAAATAGTTTTTTAAGGTTTTTTTAGAGCGGGACGAACCAGAGAGCAGTGAGAATATTAGAAACTCTTCGCTTATGATTACTTTTGATATTACGTTGGAGTTATTACATTGTCATTTCTTGTGGAGATTTCATAATTATTGTTCTTCAATTCATCATTATAAATGTTTAATTATATTATTCCATAATATGATTCTTTCATTTACAAAGAACATGCATAGCTAAATCCACAACTAAGGTTGTGGGAACCATGAAGGACTAACAAAGTAGAAATCGAATAATTCGTAATCCTTGGAAAGTGTGCATGTGTATTAATTATCTCTTCGATTAGAATGCTTTTTAATGGTGGCCAACTTTAGAACTCGCCTAATTCTTACTTACTGGATTAAGGGAGTAATGAATGGGATAAGGGATAATTAACAAGATTCGATGTGATCCCTCTTGTCTAATCAACCTGACTGAATCAAGGGGTTGTTGGACTGGAACAAAAAGTAAGGGTTAGTAATGCAAGGTTCCGGGGATAACTCAAATCAATAGTGAAATTTTCCTCTTTCCTGGATCAAAGGTTTAGGTAAACATAACTTACCAATTATGCATGCTACACACTAGAAAAAGGTTACGATTATTTGGATATACTGAACTACGAATCCATAGGGAACATGATACCGCCCAAGCTACACCTCCTTTTTGAGGCTAAAGTGGTCATTGCCAAGACAAATAATCTAACCAAGGTTAGGGTCGAATCCCACAAGGAATATGGTAAAGTTAGAAGAATTTAATGTAATTCGAGATGGTTAATCAACTTATCTCCCCAAGAGGGGTATTTCTGTAACAACTATAAAAAGTAATTCTAAGATAAGATAAGTGTTAAATAAGTATGAAGAGTTACTAGGGTATTGTCTTCCCTATGATTCCCTAATTCAGTATTACAGAGAATCGAATTCATTTTCAGTGTGTAGCATGAAGAATGGTAAGTTAAGTTCACTAAACCCTTTGGCCTAGGCAAAAGACGAATTTCACTACGTGATTTGGTCTATCTTGCAGTGTGACATTACTAACCCTTACCTATTATTCTAGTACAACCTCCCCTTGGCCGAGTTCGATTGATTAGACGAGAAACATCAATTGAATCCTTTTAATTAATCTCTTTTCCTATGGATTGCTTGTCACAACCCAAAATGGGTCGTGAGTGGCACCCACACTTTCACTTCTAGGTAGGCAAACCAATTATACAAATCCCAACCTATACTAGCAAGTCAACTTATAAAATACAAAAAAAATTGGAAGCTCAACTAATAAAAGCAGAAAATAACAAAATCCACTAATTCTATTACATGACGTGCCCTAAAACCTGAAAGTCATCACATCAAGGACATCTTATCTCAAATACTACGTCTAAGAGTAGCAACACCAAGACAGATAAATAAAATAGCTTATGGCAAAATATTAAGGACATACATTATGTTATAACTAATAGAATCCAACACGAGTTAGAAGCTTAGCTCACCTTGAGATCTGATATACCAACGACTAGCTAGAGCTGATGGCAAGTCGAAATCGATGAAACACTCACTGAACTCCAACAAAAATAAAACAAAGAAAAATACAAGTAGGAGTTAGTACTAGTCACATATATTGAGTCGGTATCATCGACGGACTCTAAATAGAAATTAGTATGCATAAGTAAAATTAGGAAATCAACTACGACACTTAATAGGTAGCAAAAACAAGCAATAAGTACATGTGACAACATGATAAAATATGTACATAATTAGAAAATAATATCAAGAACAAACATGAGGACTCAGGCCTCCACACCACACTTCTTTTGTGAAATGAGTTATTTAAGATTGAGTTTATTAAATTGTTTCAATATGTTTTTCTTTAACATTATCGTGCCGAAAAGTGGCACTCGATCCAATATATATCATGACAGAATGTGACACCTGATCCTATAATACCGTGTCAGAACGTGACACCTGATCTAATAATACCATGTCAGAACATGACATCTGATCTATAATATCGTATTGGAACGTGAGACCCGATCCATGATACCTTGTCAGGACGTGACACCCAATTCAAATATACCGTGTCAGAATGTGAAGCCTGATCCAATTAGACCATGTCGAAACGTGGCACCCAAGCCAATTATATTTAATCATCATTCTTTATCATTGCTTTCCACTTCATGAACAATATTTCTCAAGCCTTTTTCATTCAATGCATCACTATGGTAGAGTAAATTCAAGATTATAGATTTCATGGTCTTGGGATTGCAGACTAATCACAACACACATCAATCATCCAAACTACAATAATCAAATGCATAGGATAATTTCAAAATATCACTCAATGAATATCAATTACTATTAAGAGTCTTTCTAACACATGAAATAAACCATAACCTACCTCAATTGAAGAAGCGAAATTAAGCAAGCTAACCCACCATTATGCTTCCTCTTTTTAATGCCTCAAAATGTTCCCAATCTATTAAATATACAACATTCATAAGAAAATGAGTCCATGGACACCTATATTACTATTTATCTAGCTTACACTCAAAAATTTATCCAATTATATAATTAATTTCTTAAAGATCAAATCTTGGGTTTAACCTTAGTTCCTCCAAATAACATAACTCTAATGGCATTGTAACGCCCCGGGAGAGTGCCCTAGGCGCAACTAGCACTCGAAGACTATTGATAGCCCCTAAGTGAATCACCTAGTCTCATCACATTTGTTTGATCAATAATTTAGCGGAAGATAATCAAGAGAAATATAACCATCATTGAGTTATAGGCTTTCAACTCTGTCTATTATAAAGAATACAAATAATATCATAGTCTCAATTTAAATAAGAAACAGGGAAAATGACTTCAACATCAACTATTAGTTGTCTATGTCTATGAAGCCTGTATAACTAGTGTCTACGAAGGTAACACGACAGGCCATGGCTACCACAATCAAGATAAATGACATCAAAATAGATAATAAAGAATAGATAACATACAATGGCATCAGCTCATCAATCACTCCACATCCACTCAAAGTAAGGAACATGACTCTATCACATCACTATCCAACATGACATCACACTATCACATCAATCTCAAAGTACTATCAACATGAAACCTATCTAGGAGTTTCTATAACCGACAATCACCACCTATGAGCCAGTGATGATACAACGAAGAGATGTCGTTGCCACATCCACCCTAGTACCTTGCTGGGGTAAAGGATGAGTTTGTCGGGGATCCCAAAAAAGTCTGTCAAGTCCTCTACGGGACAAAGGAAACATCGCTTTCACGGTCCAATCCTTTCTTACGCTGGCCAAGGACTCGATGTGCTCATAAGTCTATCAGCTTCAGACTAGTTATACAACCAACCCCCCCTCATGCGGGGACCTCATCTCATCTGACGTTCTACAAGTAACAGATTTCTTCCTTTCAAATCTAAGGTTCAACCTCATTTAGACTCCAAGAATACTAATTCTACCAACTTTAGCCATCAACATACTCATCTCAAGACCCAGACCACAACAATCAATACAGCCAGACGGCCAAGGCTCTAGACATTACTCCTAAGTTCATGCTTGAAAACTTTAACAGAGAATTCATGTAGGATAAATACATAATCACACCATAACATATGTAAAAACTTAGTTCAAAATATGATGATCATCAATTTAAGATATTATATAAAAATTAAAGATAATTTTCAAGAAAATCTTGAAGAATTACAACTCAAGACCTATCAACTATTAACTATCAACCTATTATATGCATTGAGGCACATGAAAGAACAATTCCATGTTCTGGGTAACCTTTACATACCTGGGATGATGAATTTCCAACTTTCCTTTAAGAATTTGGACCTGGACTTTGGAACCCTCCTCTTTCACTGTTCTCTTTCTCGAAGTTTCTCTCGTTTAGACTTAGAAAAAATAGGTTTTGTGAAATCCTTTCATATGAATATAGGCTTAGAAATACATTTTGGGGTATTAAAATATGTTGTGAATACCCAAAATACCCTTCCTGAATTTAAAAGAGAAAAATTTTAAAATGGTACACTTGTTCGCAACACGCCAGGGGCACGGACCAGTGTATTTTCGCGAGTTTCAATTTTTCATCGAAAATAAAAAAAACTTTAAGTGTATCTCCGCGCCCCCTCCACGTCGCGCCAGGGGTGCGGACCGACATTGTTTTGGAAAAAATTAGCAAAATTTATTTTTCGCTCTGGTTGCTCTTAAATAGGGTCGAAACCATTTTCCCACTCAATTTTTTGCACTGATCGCAAATCTGGTCTCGGATTTCCCATCGGAGCTGTTGAAGACGCATTGTGCGCATGATTATGTTTTAGGGCATTTCCATAATTTTACGGGGTGTTACAGGCATTCATATAATAAGATACACCTATTATTTATTTAGGTATGCTAGTATACCAAAACTTAAATTATAATAGGATAACAAAGGAAACTATTGAAAGCTACACAAAACAGTTCGTTAGTCGTATACATATTTGCCGGAAACAATTGGAGTTGCCAGTAAACCAATGCAACTCCAATATATTGTTTATATATATTTTATTTTAATATTACTTCACCAAGTGATATAAGAAGACAACACACGCACGCGCACACACATTTATATATATATATATATATATATATTTGTTAAGTGAATTTCTCTTCCCACTAACATACTAACTATACTATACTATTCAATTCAATATTTTGAATATAATTAAGTGTAGATTGAATAGACAAATCAAAAACAATATATGATGCATTCATATCTCTTACTTAGAAACGAAGTGCACCGGTGCAAACTGTGACGATAGGTGATTCTCTCCTTCAAACCCTTTTGCTTCTTTACTTTAATGTCAACTTATTATGTATCAAAAGTGATAAATTTTATTTTCTATTTTAATAAATTTGGAACAAATAATATATGGTTTTAACTAAATTCTTACTTTAGTCTACTGACTAAATTAATCATCTAAAAATTATTCCTTAACTAAATAACGGAACTTATTGAATAGTCCAAAATATCCATTAAAATTTTACGAGATAAATCTTTTATGATATAAATAATTCGAATACTCAAAGCGACATTATAGGTCGCTACATCAGATACCAATTTACCCACCCTTCATCCTAGAATGGTCAAAAGAAGGAAGAGGAAGAATAACCGAAGTTACCAAAAGCCTGAGCTATGATCTTCTAAAGTCGATGTTCATCTCTCTGGTACACTCTTCCTTACAATCATCCATCAAGGTCAACTACTAGGAATTGAGCTTTCGAATTAAATTTTTTTACAACTTTATAATCAAAAATAATTTTCAAGTCCTAGACTAACTCATTAACCCAATTAGAACCAAAACTCACTTGATCATAGCACAACCATTTGAACAAATCTTTTCTCACATAATCATGATCGAATTTTGAATCAATTCTATTGACTTTATTACTCATAATGCAAAAATCATCACAGATCTTGTCAAGATTTCATTCTTACAATCAACTCTTCTTACGAGCTTAAGTTATAAAATGTGATATTTAGATATTAGATACTCATTATAGAAAATTGAATTTTTCTAACTCAACGAAGTAAATGATCAAGTAACCACTTAGCAAGCGATAGATTCAAACATGTAGAACCTCAAACAACACTATTAAAATAATAAAAATAATAATAATAATAATAATAATAATAATAATAAATCAATAGCAATAACTATAAACAACTCTTAAGAGCGATAGCGCTAAAATCAACAGGCCCTACATCCAACCATATATAGCCAGAACATGACCTTAATAATCAGATGAATCTTAAGACTGCCAGGAAACTTGAAGTATACATGGTAACTCTTCTATAATTTTTTATGATCAAGATGACACTTGTAGGATTAAAAACAAAAAAAAATAAAAAAAAATCAATAAAAGAACCTCAATTGTTCCAAAGAAACATATGTTCTGTCATATCTAGAATGATTGAGTCTCCAAAAGCACCTTACTTACCAAGAGAGCATCACAATAGTATGTGTAGTCTTAGCATTAGAGTAGTTTCAATTGTCTCAAAATCCTACATAATCATGTAGACTTTAGGCCCATACCATAGTTCACCCATAAGTCATCTATCAAAATTCGCATAATTCAGATTAAAATAAGTACAATTCTTCCTCACATCACTATTCGCCAGTTAAATTAACTTCATTCTTCATTAAAGAAATAATCCATAAACCCCTAATAAATTAGTGTCAACTTAGTTCATATTATATGATCATGTCTGAACTCAAACGTAAAAATTGTTATCACCTTTAACTTCGAACAAAAGATCTATACGAGATGTCATATTCCATCACCCTTCTTCGATTCCTTTCACAACTCAATTTCAAATGCCTTAAACTATTCAATATATTTAATTTTATTCCTTTAATTAAGTTTCTAACTAATCATATCCTTTAACCAATAACTCATGATTTTTTTCCTCATACTCTAAACAAAAACTTTAAGTAACATCCTTCCTTAGGTCCTTTAATAGTTAAAAGTAACGAACTTTACAATCCAAATCATGCAAAAGTCCTTTCAAATGTTCAACACCCAATATAATTCCATCACTTCATGTTTTACTAATCTATACCTTGACAAAATATACTACCATGAACATAAACTCACTATGAAGAACTTGAATTCTAACTCCAATCATATAACTTGATTTTCCTTATCTGTCAACATTAACTCATACCATGAAGATCTTTATGAATTCATGTATCTTAACTTATTATTGATTCCTTCTTTATCGACCTTACTATATCTTTCATAAAAAATTTAATGTACTAATTACCATACTCAAAATCACAAAAGTGCTTATCACCATATTCAAGATGCACATATATACATTTTTCTCTTTTCAAATATTGTCCAATAGTTTTCTAACCCAGATCAATATACGTAAAATTATCACTATAACAAAAAAAATAGATGGAAATACGTGTCTCTAAATTCAATTCTCCTCTCTAACAAAATATACATCTTTGATCTTTACCATCAGAATAAATGTCTTTGTTCTTGTATTTTTCTAAAGGCTAACCTATATCTCACTAATTTTATTCATTTTTGACTCTAGCTCTTTTTAATTTTATTCAAGTAGTGTCTCAACACATTCTATATCTTTTCATACGATCACATTACTCATCAAATAGTAGTAATTCATTACTTTAAAGGTTCACAAGTCATTATTATCCTACCGAATTCATTTAATAAAAAATTCTTATCATATGATTGCATCCTAATCAAAATCCATCACGAGTTCTTATTATCATTATGCTCAATAGCCATTGTGATTATCTTGAACTCAACCTTATCATCAACATGATACTTTAAACCCAATTATACCGATAGAATCAAAAGGACTAACCCCATTTTCCTAAGCACTCTCCTATTAAAATCCTCCATTGTCTTCCCTCAAGTTACTCGTTGGGACTTTATTTATTCATAAGCTTATCATTCCAATATTGATCCACTCCCTTGGAGCTTATTATAAAATCATCAATCCTCATTTAAATTCTTCAGATACATTTCACCTCCTATGCATTAGTTGTACGAAAGATCTACCACTAAATTTTTCTTATCAATGCTTAACCCAAGTGTTTCTAGTAACAAACTAGTTGGTTTTTCAAATGTGGATGCAATATCAAATCCCATTATACGAGCATATGATACAACTAACAAATCTTTAAGTAATTAATATTTGCATTTGACAATGATGTATTCTTTCCATATACTACTAGTACTATAGTATAAAATAATAGATCCACTACCATAACACATCGTACTTACTAAGAAAATAGTATCCAAATAGCCCGTCTGATTGCAGACCAGAAGAGTTTCTAAAATAATAGCACCGAATACCTCTACCTCTGCTCTCCTAAGAAAAGCATAATAATGGGTTCTGTCACCCATCTGGCCATTGCCCCTATTGAGCTATGCTCCAACAGTTTCAATTTGCTCATCACCCTAATAGACTGATGATCACCACGATGTTGGCTATTACACCTCCTAGAATGATGACCCCTCCATAGTAAATTATAAACTTAAAGGCTCACACAAATTATGTACTATCTTAGATATAGATCTTTGGCCTCTTTCTTGTCTAATGACTTAGCCTCAATTCACTATTTTCATCTAAGGGTCACGACACCATACTTATAACATTACACTTCTTTCAAGTCAACAATTTACTTTGTCGCTTATCCTATGTAGAGCAAATCTCCAACTAATAGTATCACTCTCATCATGCTATCCCCCTTTTCATAATACTTACAGAAAAGCTTTGGGCCTAGTGCTAAACATGTGCATCCATATTCTTTACATACTGTACTAAGTCTAAACTATTAGTTAAAGTCAACAAATGTTAAACAACTAAATCTCATGATAAGAAATCAACCTTTATCTCACAGTATATCTAAGTATAGTCTATCATCATACTCCCTTTCATAAATTAAGTAGTATCTATCTTGTTCATTATACCTCCTTACCTAGCTAAGTTCATACCTCTATAACTCTCTTATGATTCTTCTTTCCAAATCGTGAGGCTAGTTTAGGTCTACCACCTTATGCCCTCTGCTTTTCTATTCAACACCTATCGTTAATCTTTACTAACATAATGGCATGATAGGCAACTCTTTTCTCATTCGAGTATACTCCATGTCATACTAACTAACAACTCTTCATCTACCTTCAATCATGAGAGTTATATGATACTTACTACTTCTTAACCAAAAAATTAGGAGGGGCTTATCACCACATGAATCTTAGCTACCTACTTTAATCATCTACTATTCTCACTTTTCATGGTTTTTATATCTTTCTAACTCAAAGATTATTCTATTAGTTATGGTTTACAAAAGCCATCAATCACTTTCTCTCAGGGGAATCAAATACCACTAAGTATTCATAGGCATACTTAACTACCCTCTCAAGGATAACATCTAACGAATGATTTGGAGATAGAGTCTGGAAGTAAATCATATCTGGCCCTAGTTCAAATGTACGATTCATATGAATAATACTGCATTATTTCGGATCGATAAACTTAAACACGCTAGTTGGCTCCTCTGATTCCTGATGCAGTATCTTTACTTTCTGAATACTTTTTCTGAAGGCAACTCATTACAAATCATAAGCATCATCATATTTAATATCCCTGAAGATCAAGAGTTTCAACAATAAGATCTTAGCGAAGAGATCATGTTAGCCACTCGTCCATCTCAAAAGACGCATCATATGAGGAGCTACAACAACTGCATGTTACTCTAGTTTAACCATTGGAAAGAGACTGAAGAAAATTAGATACCAACTGGAATAAATTTAATATCAATTGGATTTAAGTACTAACATGAAAGAAATAAAGAAGGGAGTTTTCCTAAGGTTCTGTAGTCTCTCTAATAAAATTAAAGGCATCCCCATAGCGTTTTGCAAGACTCTACTAGACCTGTCTTTATGTGATAAGATCAATGAACCCAAAGCTCTAATATCAAGTTTGTCACACCCCAAAATGGGTCATGAGTGGCGCCCACACTTTTGCTCCTAGTGGTCAAATTAATAATATAAATCCCAATCTATATTAGCAATTCAACTTATAAAATATAAAAACAATCGAAAGCTCACCTAATAAAACCAGTAAATAACAAAATCTACTAAGTCTATTACATGAGGTTCCTCATAACCTGAAAGTCATCACATCAACGACATCTAATCTCTAATACTAAGTCTAAGAGTAGCAACACCAAGATAGATACAGAAAATAGCTTATGCCCGAAAACTAAGGACATACATCATGTTGTAACTAATAGAATCCAACAGGGGCTAGAAGCTTTGGTCACCCTAAGATCTGACATACCAATGATTGTCTAGAGCTAATAGGGAGTAGGAATTGATAAAGTACTCGTTGCACTCCACAAAAGCAAAACAAAGAAAAATACAAGTATGAGTCAGTACGACCTACATGTATGAAGTAGGTATCATCAGCTGACTCCAAATAGAAATTGGTATGCATAAGTAATATCAGGAAATCAATTATAACACTTAACAAATGGCAAGCAACAAGCAATAAGTACAAGTGACAACATCATAAAACTAGTACATAATCAAACAACAATATCAAAAATAAACATGAGAACTCAAGCCTCCACATCACACATCTTCTAGGAGATGGGTTATTTGAGATTGAGTATATTAAATCATGTCAATATGTTTTCCTCTAAAATTAACGTGTTGGAACGTGACACTAGATCCCATAATACCTTGTCAGAACATGGCACCTTATTCAGTAATAGCATGTCGGAACATGACACTCGATCCATAATATCATGTCGGAATGTGACACCCAATCCATAATACCGTGTCGGAATATGACACTCAATCATATCATATTTAATTCATCATTCTTTATCATTACTTTTCACTTCATTAATAATATTTCATCAAGCCTTCTTTATTCAAGTCATCACTTTGGTAGAGTAAGTTCAAGATTCTAGATTTCGTGATTTTGGATTGCAAACTAATCATAAACACATCAATCATCCAAATCGTAATGATCAAATGCATAGAATAATTTCACAACATCACTCAACAAATATCAATTACTATTAAGAGTCTTTCTAACACATAGAATAAACCATAACCTATCTCAATCGAAGAATCGAAATTAAGCAAGCTAACCCACTAATGTGCTTCCTCTCTTCAATGCCTCAAAATATTTCCAATCTATTAAATATATAACACTCGTAAGAAAAGGAGTCTACACCCGTATTACTATATATCTAGCCTACACTCAAAAATTAATCCCGTATTACTATATATCTAGCCTACACTCAAAAATTAATCCAATTCTATAATTAATTTCTTAAAGATCAAAACTAGGATTTAACCTTAATTCCTCCAAATAACATAACTCTAATGGCATTCATGTAATACAATACACCTATTATTTATTTAGGTATGATAGTATACCAAAACTTAAATTATAATATGATAACAAAGGAAACTATGGAAAGCTATACAAAACAGACTGTTAGTCTTATACATATTTGTTGGAAGCAATTGGAGTTGCCAGCAAACCAATGCAACTCCAATATATTGTTTATAGATATGATATTTCAATATTACTTCACCAAGTGACATAAGAAGACAAAACATA
>JAPFFP010099367.1:0-19882 GCA_026153255.1 Solanum medicagineum | reverse complement strand
AAGGGGGGGTATATATAGGGAATCAACTTCTCAAAATTGCATCATAAGGGCTCCTAGTTTGCCTATTGATCAATTAGATCCCAAACTTTTCTATTTTAATCCAATTAAGGACTTCCGACTCCAACATAATTATTATCCTTGATTGAATGAAGGTACGGGGTCTAACATAATTAACTCATTTGGTCAAAGTATTAAAAGGATTCAATTGACTAAGGTATTAGATAGTTTGCTATCTACTTATAAAAGTTCTCTTCGGATTCTCATGTGAATGCGTGTGAGATCTTCGTTGATTCACATGAAGTGCTGCAATTGCTGTCCTAATAATTGTAATTACTAGTAATTTAGCCTACCTATATAGTACTTGCATCGATTTCAATACCCAAGACCCATTTGCATGAAATAACCGTCAACTAAGCTCACCTCGAACATATTTTCTTCATTGACTTAAATTTGTAATTAAGATCTGCAACTATAGTTAATATTCTCTTATTTTCCCATTATATAAGAGTTATTTTATTATCTTTAACTATAATTAATTAGATCAAAATATATTTCATGATTTGAATCATACTTTCATTCCTTGTGGGAGGGACGCAAACTCAATAGTTGGGTTTATACTTGATAAAGCGACCACTACACTTCCTAATTTTTCTAGAGTGTAACTTGAGACAACATTAAAAGTGATACCATTGTCGGAGAATAACATATTGATTCTTGCATAGAAGTGTTTTCTTGAATGACTTCTTTGTGGTTGTTGCATTTAATTTTCTTTTTCTCATTTATGTTAATTTTAGGTGATCATATGAGTGAACAGGGGGACATTGCAAGTAATGAAGGAATCATAAATGATGATTATATTAATAAAGATCTACATATGGAGAACCTTAGATGGACAGGTGCAATCCGCCTACCACCGCTTAGTGGAAATGCTAACTTCCATTTTACTAGCCTCATGCTTCACTTGTTGCAAATGAAAGGCTTATTTGGAGGCCTAGTTCGTGAAGACCTATATGAACAGTTGAAGAATTTCATTGATACTTGTGAGTTATTCCCTATAAAAAATGTTTCTTAAGAGGCCATTAGACTGAACGTTTTTTCATTCTCACTGATGAGTGAGGTCACGTAGTGTTGGGGGAACTCCGTAGAAATTCTATCATTTCTTGGGAGGAGTTAACTAAGGCATTTTTAGAGAAATTCTTTACTCTTTCCAAAATGCTTCAACTTCAAGATATGATTATTAATTATCAGAGGATTGATGGTGAATTGTTGCATGAGACTTGGTTGCTCTTTAAGAAAACGTTTCTACGTCATTCTAACCATGATCTTTTGTATAAGGTGTTGTTGCAAGTGTTTTATTGAGACCTTGATAATGCAAATAAGGAAGTTGTAGATTATCTTTTAATGGATAACATTATATGTCAACCTTATGTAGTGGATTCAACTTTATTCGATCAAATGGAAATGACAAATTGAGCATGACATACTCGGGAAGATAAGGTGGTTTAAACTTCATCTACTTTGTCAAAAGAACTATCACTTAAAGATCATGAAGGAGATGAAACAATAGAAAAGATAAAGACCCAACCTGATCTTTTGAACAAACATGTGTTGGGTTTCCTCCATGAGGGGGTCATAAGAAAGTTATACGGTGGTTTTGAGTGCAAGTGTAATTGATGAAGAAGCTCAATTTAAATCTTTACATAATAAAGAGGTTCAATTTGTTGTGAATCAAATGAGGTGTTCTCGACTTACCTTTCAAAGGATGAGTGGGAATCAAGGTTGGACGAATGATAGAGATAGATATTGGAGAGACCAGGACTTACATGATAGAAATGTTTGATGAGAGATCATGATGTGAATAGAGAGAGGTATATATGTTCCACCCCATTATTGTCCCAAAACCAAAGAACCCATTGCAAACCCCAAAAGTTTTTGGATCAAAGACTTGTTGGCTAGAATTCTTAACAAAATTGAAGGTACCAGCAAGGTGATCAAAAAATGAAGTCGAACCTCTCATCCTTAGACCAAATAGTGACTTTCCGTGGTGTATCCATCAAGCAACTTGAAGCTCAAATCGAGAAAATCTTAACTAATCTCAATCCCAGGCAAAAGAGTAGAATATCGAGTGATATTTTGTTGAATCCTTAAAATATACTTCTCAATGTTTTGAAATTACCTCTAGGAGTGGTAAGAAAGTTAGAAAATGATGATTCTAATGAAAGAACAGAACCAAGTAATAAAGCTAAGCCTATTTGAATGTTGATGAAGTATCTATTATATGAATGCTGATATTGTGCAAAAAGAGGCTACTCCAACTCTTGGCAATCAACTAACCATGGTCTAAATGTGGAGGATGGGAAGTTCTCAAGTAAGATCATGCTTTCAATGGCTACGCCAAGCATCAGCTATCCTCCTCTTAAGATGATTCCTCCAAAGGTTATTAACCCGCTATTCCCTCAAAGTTTGAAGAAGGTAACTGAAAATAAAAATTCTAAAATGTTGTCCAAGTTCATAAACTTGTCAATCAATATCCCACTAGTGGAAGCTCTTCTCAAAATACCGAGGTATGCACAATACATGAAAGAGTTAGTCACCAAGAAATGAAATTTGGTGTTTGAAATAATTGAAGTTTCTCATCAGTATAGTATGATTATGTCAAGTAATTTGGGGTAAAGAAAGAAGATCTTTGTGAATTTACAATGCCTCGCATAGTCGGTGTGCTCCAATTTTCTAAAGCTCTATGTGATCTTGGGGAAAGTTTCAACTTGATGCCCCTTACCATTTTCAAACAACTTGGGTTGGGTACCTTCAGTGACCACCATGAGGCTCTTAATGGTTGACTGCTATATCAAGAAGAAATTATGTATCTTGTATGATAGGTGAATGTGGACAAGTTCTTCTTTCCAACTAATTTCGTTGTTCTTCATTGTGAGTTCGATATTGAAATACCAATTAGACTTGGAAGATCATTCTTAGGTACCAGGAGAACTTTAGAGAGATAAAATTTAGAGTCAATGATGAGGTGATTATATTAAATATTTGCACTGTTTAGAAAAGAATTTTCCAATTTTGTACTTGGGTTTTGGACAATTTGTAAAGAGGAAGTTGGAAGCTTCCACTTCCAATCTTGTACTCTCAAATCTGAAGCTATGGATGAATAGTTTGGTGTAAGTTTTATTTATTTTTTCATGAATAGCTAAAACTACAATTGCTTAGGCTGTAAAATGTGATTAAACTTCAATTTATTTTATGGGTCTTGATTAATTAAATATTTAGCTACTGATCTGTTATAGGTTTATGATTTTCTTCAGTTATTACTGAAGATATGAATGTTGCGAACTTGGATTTATTTGTTATATCTTGGAATACTACAATTATTTGAGTATTTAGAGTGGAAGGATCTCATAATAGTCATGATAATTAATTGATTTGGTCAAAGTATTAAAAGGGCTTAATTGACTGAGGTATTAGATGGTTTGTTACCTATTTGCAAAAGTTCTCTTCAGATTCTTGGTAAATGCATGTGAGATCTTCGTTGATTCACATGAAATGCTACAATTGATATAATAATAATTGTAATTACCAGTTATCTAGACTACCCATATCGAACTAGTGTTGGTTTCAATACCCAACACCCATTTGCATGAATTGACTGTCAACTAAGTAAACCTCGAGCATATTTTCTTCATTGATTCAACTCTTTAATCATGACCTGCAACTATAATTAACATTCTCTTAATTTTCCATTATAGAAGGGTTATTTTGTTATCTTTAACTATAATTAATTAGATCAAAATATACTTCATGGTTTGAATCATACTTCCATTCCTTGTGGGATGGATGCAAACTCAATAGTTGAGTTTATACTTGGTAAAGCGATCACTGCACTTCCTAATTTTTTGGAGTGTAACTTGAGCAACATAAAAAATGGCACCATTGATAGGGAATGACGTATTGATTCTTTTATAAAAGTATTTTCTTAAATGAGTTCTTTGTGGTTGTTGCATTTAATTTTCTTTTTCTCATTTATATTAATTTTAGGTGATAATATGAGTGAATAAGGCGACATTGCAAGTAATGCATGAATTATGAATGATGGGTATTCGAATAAAGATCCACATATAGAGAAACTTAGATGGAAAAGTGCAATCCACCTACCCCCCCCCTCCTTGGTGGAATGCTAACTTCCAGTTTACTAGCCTCATGCTTCACTTGTTGCAATTAAAAGGCTTATTTGGAGGCCTAGTTCATGAAGACCCATATGAACATTTGAAAAATTTCATTGATGTTTGTGCATTATTCCCTATTAAAAATGTTTCTCAAGAGGCCATTAGACTGAAGGTTTTCACATTCTCATTAATAGGTGGTTAGTGGTTTGGAGAACTCCCTTGAGACTCAATTGTCACGACCCAAGCCTAGGGCCAAGACGTGACACGGCGAATAGGGAAATCGGATGTACCCGAAACAAGCCTCTTCGCATATCAATCACACATTTTTGATTGCGAAAGCAACATAAGCATCAATAAGATATAGCTAAAAGGGGAAGAAGCACTAAGGGAAGTCTTGATATTCATAAAAGCATAAAAGAGTCAAAGTCATAGCATAAACATAACATAGTATCCAATAGCACCTCTATTGGAATGGAGCAGGGGCTAAGACACTTCCCAGGCTCACCCTCATGATAACAAGTGTTCAACATAAATAAGTCTCGACATAGCAAGAGTAACTTAGATATTATCCTCGGACTTGAGGACTCACTAATACTATTCTTGGAAGTACTGAACTAGCCACGTGGAGGATGATCAAAAGGAGCTCTGGTTCTTACATGGTTATATCATGTAGGCATAGAGTATGTGTTAGTACGTTTGGATATACTAAGTATGCGGGGTGCAATGCAACAAGGATATAAGTCATCATATTCAACATGCATACATATAAGCAATTGATATAATCTCAATATGGCATTTATGATCAATGCTTGAAGAACAATCATGCTTGTAAATCATTCAACTTGTATAATATACCATACATATGTGGGAAGAGACTTTCACCGACATGAGTAAGACCAAGCGAGCTATAATGTGGAATCCCGATGAATATCCTTCATCGGTAAAGAGGAGGTCTACTTGCCAATAAAGAGGAGGTCTACTTGCCAAGGTAAACCATACTTCACCTTATGGTACAATGACCCATTTCGTATGAAGCAACCCTCCTTACAGGAACATGACCCCTTTTAGAAAGGATTTCATGATAAAGTGCAGCAGTTGGATCCACTAGTATAGCAAGGGTAATAATCATAATCCTACAGTAGGACATAGTTCAGAGACTAAAGACTTTATATAGGGACCCCTTAAGTCGAGTCCCCATCTTAAGCCTCACTCGGTGCTAAGTCTAATCCCACGGAATACTTGAAATAATCATACTTTAATCATAACATGAATAGCTTGTAAGAACATGACTTGAGTAGCTCATAAATATTCTTGATCTCTGTTAGTGAGCCTAACTTGAACATGAGAATAGATCATAATCATACATAAATCCTTGCTTTAACATGAATGACTCACAGGAGGTAGAAATCTAGAAATAGGGCTTAACTTGATACTTGAAACATCATAGATACTTTTCACGAATTCAATACATGCTTGAAAGCCCTTAATCATCATAAAGTCACTTGACTTGTAAATCATGTAATAGATCATTAATAACATGAGAATCCTTGTCATGTCATTTTATCAAACATATAGTGGGTGATACTTGTTCAAAATCATGTAATTCAAGAGTAAACAAAGATGAGTAAATTCCATGCAAATCAACCCACCAACATGATAGTAAAACCCTCATGTAGAGAACCTTGAAATGCATCACAAAAGCTCATAATAGTTCATAGTTTCATAGATCAAAACATGCATAGTCTCAATAGACAAAATCAATTCATGGAGTAAGCCTAAAGTAGACATTCATGCATAATCAATTGATACTTGATAAAACTTTGTCATGAGTTATGTTCACATTTCATAATAGAAGATACTCATAGGTACTACAACTTGAAACCATGCAATTTTCATAAAAGGAGAAGGTTGGGCCACATGGGTGAAAGGACCCATGGATGAAGACCCACATACCTTAAACCTTGAATTCCTTGAAATGAACTTGAAGTAGACTTAGTGCTTGAAATGAGTCCTTGATTTCCAAAATTGAGCTTGAAATCCCTTGATTTGGATGAGAGAATTGATAGAGTCTTGGAGAGGTTTTAGTGAGGGTTTTGTGAGTTATAGAGTTGAAAAATGGCTAAGTGTGGAAGATTTTACGTTTAAGTGGGTAGAGGGCTACGCTAGGCGACCCCAAAAAGTGCCCCAAAATGTGCCTCAGAAATGCTCGGAATCATAATTTTCATGTATCTCAAAATTCATGCGTGATATCAAAAATTCAACTTCATATTCTTTTTTAGGGGGTCAAATTGAGTGGGAGATGTGTCTAAGCCCAATTTTAGAGCAAGGGAATCGCAATTTCATTTTCTCAAAATTTCAATTTCTAGAATCGATCTGCGACGGCTGTGTAAATATTGCCTCTGCGATAGGTCCATGTCGTGGACCAAACGCAAACCTATGTATTTTGTTGCCAGTGATTTTTACCTCGGTCCAAGGCTTTTGGGTCTTGGGCCCAAGTCCTCCCACACGTGAAAATACCTATACTTAGTCATATTTCACCCTCATATCATTACAGACATTCCCTAATATTCACTTAAATACTTAGACTCATATTTCTCTCCAAATTTCAAGTCCCAAAACTCATCCAGATCTTAAGGTTCTCATTCAAGCTTCAAGTCTCTATCTCCAATCTTCTTCAAGGATTCTCCAAAGCTAAGGTATGTAGGTTCCTTTATGGGTTCCTTTCACCCATGATGCCGGAGCTTCCTTTTTACCTAAATTGCATGATTTAAAGTTGATTTACTCATGAATTTTCTGTTATGAATTTGACTATGAACTATGTCAGGGTTTTGTAAAATTATGACTGTTTATGCATGCATTGAACTAGAATCTTAGATCTATCTTGAGATTTGATTTTGATGTATATTGTATGATGGTGTTACCAAATATTGATGGGATGATTTACTTCAAGATTTGTTACACGATTTCACTCTTTAATTACATGATTTTACACTAGCATTGCACAACCACCAAGTGTTTGATAAAATATCGGGTTATAGTTTCTTGAGGAATTGAAGGCCCAATGCATTTCTTATGAGTTGAATGACTATGTGATGATGAAAGGAATGCATGTATATGATATTATCTCTACAGCTTTGGGAATTGCCCAAGCCTCACTTGGGAGGTTATAGGCCCGGGTAACCATGTTGAGGGGTTTGAACCTCGATCGTCTCGCTCGGTAGGTTGTAGGCCCATGCAACTATGTTGAGAGGTTTGTACCTTGATCGGCTTGCTTGGGAGGTGGCACGCCTGTGCAACCTTGTCAATTGTTCTGTACCTTGATAACCATGTTCAAGGGTTTGTACCACATCAACCATGTTGAGGGTTTGTATCTCATCAACCACATTGAGGGGTTTGTACCTCATTCTCCTCTCCAAGGAGGTGGTAGGCCTTGGATATTCACTATTAGTGGTCTCTCCTTACACATATATTATGTTCTATGTAAGCATGATTTACTTCAAGCATCTTCCATGCATGCCATATTGTTATATGCTACTCATTGCCTATACTTATCCATTTTGATTACATTGCTTATACCTTATTGCATTACGTCCTACATACTCAGTACACTCAAATATACTAACACATATTCTATGCCTACATGATGTCACCATGTAGGAAACGGAGTGCCGCTTGAGCATCTTCCTCCACGTTACTAGTACGATTTCTCTTAAGCTATTTGGTGAGTCCTCCATTCCGAGGATGATGTTTATGAGCTAATTCTATGTTCTGAGACTAACTTTCTTTTATGAATTTATTGACTATGAGGGTGAGAGTGGTTGCTTGTCTTGGTCCCCGCTCTTATCTATGTAGTAGAGGTGTTGTTGGGCATGTTATGTATTGAACTTTGGCTCTCTTGTTTTTATGTTTTTGTTATGAAAGCTTTCCTTTAGTCCCTTGCCCTTATTTCTAATTCAATTATGTTGTTTACTTGCTTCCACGACCAATGATGTGTAATGATATGTTAAGAGACTTGTACGGGATCCTTTCGTGTTCCCTATTCATCGTGTCACGTCTAGGCCCTAGGCTTGGATTGTGACAAACTAGGTATCATAGCACTAGGTTGTTAATGTTCCTCAACGTCCAACATACTGTGTCGATTAGAGTCTTGTTCATGGTTTTGTTATGCACCACAACTATGAGCAAGAGGCTGTGAGGCATTTTGGGAAATGTTTCCCTTCTTCATGTTCGAAGTCGTGCTATAGAGCTGAAGTAAGGTTTTCCCTATAATAATTGTTCTTTTACTATGCTAGACATACCTAACACAAGAGGAAGAAGAGCTCGCACTACCAAGGAACAACCGGCTTATGGTAAGCTCCGTGATGCTCTCACTATACTAACAAAAGTTGTGTCAAATCAAGTCAATCAAGGTGTCCAAGCCCCCCATGCTCCAGCACTAACATCTCGGGCAAGAGACTTCATGAGGATGAACCCACTAGTATTCTATGGGTCTAAGGTAGATGAGGACCCTCAAGATTTCATTGATAAGGTCTACAAGGTATTGGCTATCATAGGTGTTAGATCGGAGGAGAAAGCGGAGTTGACAACCTACCAATTCAAAGGGGTAGCACAAATATGGTTTAAGAAATGGAAAGAGGAGAAGGAAATCAATACTGTGGTGCTACGAGAGGAGTTTAAGGCAGCTTTTCTTAATCGATTCTTCCCTCTTGAGCTTAGGGAAGCCAAATTGGTAGAATTTATGAATTTGAGACAAGGGTCCATGAGTGTGAGGGAGTATGCCCTCAAGTTCAATCAACTCTCTAAATATGCTCCCCACTTGGTTGTCGACCCAAATCTAGAATGAACAAGTTCATGATGGGTGCATTCGATTTGGTAAGTGAGGAATGCCGGTCTGCTATGTTGATTAGTCACATGAATTTGTCCCGTTTGATGACCTACGCCGAATAAATAGAGGAGTAATGAGGACAAGAGGGCCCATTTTCATGGAAAATTCCAAGGTCAAAAGGGTGGCCGGTTCCATCAAGGCCAAGGACCTTCTCATGCATTTAATAAGAGGGTTGTCAATGACTTTCCAAGGGACCAAGGTGTTGGGGGTGTTGTTCCTAATGGTGGTTGTCCGAAATGTGGTAAAGGTCATAATGCCTATACTTGAGGGGTACCAATACTTGTTATGGTTGTGGGGAAGTTGGACATAAGGTGATGGATTGCCCTCGAAATCGCAATAATGGTAAGGAGGTTCATCCACAAGGTGCTAATGCGGTTCATTTGAGGAGAGGTGGCCGACAAGATGGTGCCCCAAGGCACAGCTAGTTATATACCCTCCAAGGGATTGAGGAGGTTCCCAATGTCGTCAATGGTATGTTAAAAGTTTTTGATTTTGATGTGTATACATTGATTGATCTGGGTGCCGCTCTTTCTTTTGTTACCCCATTTGTTGCCACAAAGTTTCATGTTGAGCCCGAATTGTTGTGTGAGTCTTATGAGGTGTCTACTCCTGTTGGTGCATCTATTGTTGTTAGAAAGATGTATAGAAATTGTGCCATTTGCATCTTATATAAAATATTGCCTTATGATCTTGTTGAGTTGGATATGGTCGATTTCGATATCATTCTTGGGATGGATTGGTTGCATGCATACTATGCCTCTATTGATTGTAGAACCCGTAGGGTCAAATTCCAATTCCCAAATAAACCCATCCTTGTGTGGGAGAGTCATAATGTGGGTGGTGGTCAAGGGTAGATTCATCTCTTGCATTAAAGCTCGTAAGTTGATCTCTAAGGGATGTCTCTATCATCTTGTGAGGGTAAGGGATGTGGAGTCCAAGGTCCTTCCTATAGAGTTGGTTCCGATTGTAAATGAGTTTCTTGATGTCTTCCCAAATGACCTTCCCGGTGTACCTCCTGAAAGGGAAATAGATTTTGGTATATACCTCATTCTCGATACTCAACCCATTTCTATTCCCCTTACCATATGGCCCCGGTGGAGTTAAAGGAGATGAATGAGCAATAGAGGGATTTGTTGAAGAAGGGTTTTATTAGGCCTAGCCAAGCACCTTGGGGTGCACCAGTATTGTTTGTGAAGAAGAAGGATGGGTACCTTAGAATGTATATTGATTACTGGCAACTCAATATGTCATGACCCAAGCCTAGGGCCTAGAAGTGACACAACGAATGGGGAACCCAAAGGAACCCCAAACAAGCCTCTTAACTTATCATTACACATCACTGGTCACGGAAGCATATAGAAAGACATAAAGTGTAAGAATAGGGGCAAAGGGACTAAGGGGAAAGCTTGCATAACATCATAATCAAGAGACAAAGAGTCAAAGCTCATTTCATAGATACATAGCATGTCCAACAAATACCTCAACTACATAGATAAGAGTGGGGGCCAAGACAAAGCAATCGGGCTCACCCTCATAGTCGAAATAGAACATAAACAAGAGTGTCTCAATATAAAATAAGAGAAACGTAGATAAACATCCCCAAAATGGAGGACTCACAAACTAGCTTGAGTAGTACTGAATTATCACGTGGAGAAGGAGGATGATCAACTTGGGCTTCGATTTTACATGGTGATATAATGTAGGCAAGAGTATGTGTTAGTACGTTTGAATGTACTAAGTATGTAGGGTGCAATACAACAAGAGATAGAAATCATAATCAAAATGCATATCAATAGGCAGTAGGCATAATATAATAATATGGCATGTACGATGAATGCTTAAGTAAACATGCTTAAGTAACTTATGGTTATATAAGATATGACATGTGTAGAAGAGACCAAGCTAGATTTCCAAAGTACAAACCCCTTGGTAGGTTGATGATGATCTCATCCATCACCTTGGTGTGTGAGGTACAAACCCCTCAACTAGGTTGATGATGATCTTACCCATCACCCTAGAGTGTGAGGTACAAACCCCTCAACTAGGTTAATCTCACCTACCACCCTGGTGTTTGAGATACAACCCCTTAATTAGGTTACCCGGGCTCTTAGTCCCCCTTCATCGGACATGGTCTAATGCAACACTTTGTATAGAATATATCATATACAAAAGCTCTTTTCATCATCATATAGTCATTCATATCATATCTCATCTGTGGACCTTCAATTCCTCAAAAAATCACATCCGGGCATTTTATCAAACACTTAGAGAGTGTGTAGTGCTAGTGTAAAAACCATGCAATTCAAGAGTGAAATCATGCTATTAAATGCAGTGTAAAACATTCAATAGATACTTGATATACCCTCAAGCAATTTACATCAAAACCCTTCACCAAATCTTACAATAGTTCTTGGTTTCATAACTCCAAACATAGCAAAACAGTCATAATTTCATGAATTCAACATAGTGTGCAGTGATTTTCGTAATAATCAAGACCCATTAATAAGTACCTTTAAAGCATGCAATTTGTAAGAAAGGGAAGCTTGGGCATTATGGTTGAAAGGAACCCATGGAAGAATCTCACATACCTTAGCTTTGGAGAAACTCTTGGTGAAAATTGAAAATGGAGGCTTGAAGCTTGAAGGAAATCCTTAGATCCGGAAGAGGTTTTGAGACTTGAATTTAGGAGTAAAAAATATGGCTAAGTTTTTGAGTGAGTATTGGGGAATGTTTAGGATCATATGAGGGTGAAATATGGCTAAGTATAGGTATTTTAGTGAATTGGAACACTTAGGCCCAAGGCTTAGAAGTCTTGGACTGAGTTAAAGAACATGCCATTTTTTTGTATTGTGGCACGTCGAAATAACGCGGATTTGCCGCTAGAAATTGTAATCTTGAAATTTCATAATTGCTAATCTTTCGCTCCTAAATCGGGTTTAGACCTTTTCCCCCCTTAAGTTTGACCCCCTGAACAAGAATAAGAAGTCTGATTTTTGATATCACACACAGATTTTGAGATATATAGAAATTATGATTCCGAGCACGTCCGAGGTACATTTCCGGGTGCTTTTTGGGGTCATTTCACAATAGGGTCACCATAAAGAATAAATGTCCTCTTCCAAGGATTGATGATTTGTTTGACCAATTGCAAGGGGCTAGTCACTTCTCTAAGATTGATCTTAGTCTGGGTATCATCAAGTGAATGTGAGGGAATGTGATATTCCCAAGATGGCCTTCCGAACTAGGTATATGCATTATGAGTTTGTTTTGATGTCTTTTGGATTAACAAATGCACCGTCTACCTTCACGAATCTTATAAATAGGGCCTTCAAGCCCTACCTTGATTCATTTGTTGTGGTCTTCATTGATGATATTTTGATCTATTCGCATAGCGAGGAGGAGCATATGGGCTACTTGAGGGTAGTGCTACAAAGTTTGACGGAAGAGAAGTTGTATGCCAAGTATGAAAAATGTGAATTTTGGTTAAAAGAGGTTGCTATCCTAGGTCATGTGGTGTTTGGGGATGGTATTAAGGTGGATTCTAAGAAGATGGATGTGATTAGAAATTGGTCTAGACCATTGACCCCGTCAGATCTTAGGAGCTTCTTGGGCTTAGTGGGTTACTACCGGAGATTTGTGAATGGGTTCTCTTCTATTGCCTATCCCATGACTAAGTTGACTCAAAAGAAAGCTAAGTTTGTGTGGGTCAATGAGTTTTGGAAGAGTTTCCAAACATTGAAGGATACGTTTGTGTCTACTCCTATCTTGTCTCTACCGGAAGAGTTGGAGGGATTTTTTGTGTATTGTGATGCCTCCTTGATTGGTTTGGGTGATGAGTTGATGCAAAATTATAAGGTAATAGCCTATGCGCCTAAGCATCAAAGTGAATGAAAAGAATTATCCTACTCATGATCTTGAACTAGCTACCATGGTATTTGCATTAAAGATGTGGCATCATTATTTGTATGAGGTGAATGTTGATGTGTTCACCGATCATAAGAGTCTCCAATATGCCTTCATTCAAAAGTATCTCAACTTGAGACAAAGAAGGGGGCTAGAACTTTTTAAAGACTATGATATGAGTGTGCATTATCATCCCGGTAAGGCTAATGTGGTGGGCGTTACTTTGAGTAGGTGTGCATGAGTAGCCTAGCTCATGTTGATGATGGTGGCAACAGGGTGGCTAGGGAGGTCCATCAGTTGGCTAGATTAGGAGTTAGGTTGGAAGAGGTTGATAATGGTCATGTTGTCGTTGTTGATGGTTCAAAATCTTCATTGGTTGAGGAGGTAAAAGCTAAGCAAGATCTTGACCGCACCTTGTTAGAATGAAGGCATTGGTAAAAGATGGTAAAGTTTTCTCTGAAGGGAGAGATGGTGTCCTTAGATATCAAGGTAGGTTATGTGTGCCTTGTGTTGATGGCTTGACAGAAAAGATTCTTGATGAGGCTCATGGTTCTTCCTATTCTATTCACCTCGGAACTACTAAAAATGTATAGAGATTTGAGGGATGTGTATTGATGGGGAGACATGAAATTACCAAATTTATTTTCGGTTGTCATAGTTGTCAACAAGTCAAAACCGAGCATCAGAGGCCGTGTGGCCTAGGCCAAGACATAAAGATTCCTACTAGGAAGTAGGAAGAGATTAATATGGATTTTGTGGTTGGGTTGCCCAATACTAGAAAGTGTTTTCATTCCATTTGGGTTGTGGTTGATAGGATGACAAAATCAGCTCACTTTCTATCGATTAAGACCACATAAGGGGCTGAAGATTATGCTAGGATGGACATTCATGAGTGGTGAAGTTGCATAGGGTTCCTTTTTCCATCATATCGGATCCTGGTGCTCAATTTACTTCACATTTTTTGGAGGTCCTTCCAAAGGGGTCATGGTATAAGTGTTAAACTTAGTACCACCTTTCATCCTAAAATGGATGGCCAAGCCAAAAGAACTATCCTAGTACCTGAGGATAAGTTTAGGGCTTGTGTATTGGAGCTTAATGGTAGTTGGGATGATCATCTTCCATTGATTGAGTTTATCTATAATAATAGCGATCATTCTAGCATCGATATGGCCCCTTTGAGGCTTACTATGGTAGATATTGTAGATCACTAGTTGGGTGGTTTGAGGTTGGAGAGGTGGCTTTATTGGGATCAGATTTGGTTAAGGAGGATGTTGAGAAGGTTAGGATGATTAGAGAAAGGTTGAAGACGGCTCAATGTCGCCAAAAGTCCTATGCCGATATTAGGAGAAGGGATTTTGAATTCAAAGTTGGTGATTGGATCTATTTGAAGGTTTCACCTATGAAGGGTGTGGTTCGTTTTTGTAAGAAGGGTAAGCTAAGACCTTGATATGTGGGTCCTTATAGGGTAATGAGGAGGATCGGTAAGGTGGCTTATGAGTTGGATTTGCCTAGTGAAATGAATTTGGTTCATCCGGTGTTTCATGTGTCTATGTTGAGGAAGTGTGTGGGTGATCTGAATGATATTGTTCCACTAGATTTTATGGGTGTAGTTGAAGACAGCTTGACCTATGAGGAGGTTCCATTGGAGATCTTGGATAGGCAAGTGAAGAGGCTAAGGAACAAGGACGTTGCTTCCGTTAAGGTCCTTTGGAGGGATCAACAAGTTGAAAGTGCCACATCGGAGGACGAAGCGGACATGCAAAAGAGATATCCTTACTGTTTCCACTCCATTCAAGCCTAAGGTATTGATATAAGTCCCCTATGTGATTTCAAGTCTAAGTTCAGCCCATGACATTTGCATGCGTTCATGTTTAAAGTGACAAGTTCATGATGATTTCACAATTATGTTGTGATTTTTGAAATGATGTTTAAGTGCTTTGTTGTATCCTTATGTGGGCTGAATTGTCATGTTTATGTTTCTCATATACGTTTCTTTGATATTCGGGGACGAATGTTCCCAAGGCGGAGATATTATATGACCCCAAAAAGTGCTCGAAAATGTGCCTCAGAAATGCCCAGAATCATACTTTCCATATATCTCAAAATCCGTGTGTGATATCAAAAATCTGACTTCATATTCTTGTTCAAGGATTCAAATTGAGTGGGAAATGAGTCTAACTCTGATTTTGGAGCAAACGATTCGCAATTTCATTTTCCCAAAATTTCAATTTCCTAAATCGATCGGCGATAGTGCCTTGACGCGCAGCCGTCGCGGACCTCTGTAAATCTTGCCTCCGTGATGTGTTTGCGTCGCGGACCAGATGCAGACCTGTCTATTTTGTTGCCAATGATTATCTCGGTCCAAGGCTTTTGGGTCTTGGGCCAAGTCCTCCCATGTGTGCAAATACTTAGCCAAATTTCACCATCATATCATTCAAGACATTCCCTTATACTCACTCAAACACTTAGACTCATATTTCACTCCAAATTTGAAGTCCAAAAACTCATCCAGATCTTCAGGTTCTCATTCAAGTTTCAAGTCTCCATCTTCAATCTTCTTCAAGGATTCTCCAAAGCTAAAGTATGTGGGTTTCCTTCATCAGTTCCTTTCACCCATGATGCCCAAGCTTCTTTTTTTACCTAAATTGCATGATTTAAAGTTGATTTACTCATCGGTTTTTTATTATGAATTTGACTATGAACTATGTTGGAGTTTTGTAAAAGTATGACTATTTATGCATGTTTGTAGTTATGAATCTTAGATCTATCTTGAGATTTGATGAAGGGTTTTGCTGTAGATTGTATGATGGTGTTACCAAGTATTGGTGGGATGATTTACTTCAAGATTTCTTTCATGATTTCACTCTTTAATTGCATGGATTTACACTCGCATTGTACACCCACCAAGTGTTTGATAAAATGTCCGTTTCTTAATGAATTCAAGGCCCAATACATGTCCTATGAGTTGAATGACTATATGGTGATGAAAGGAATGTATGTATATGATACTATATCTATAGTGTTGGGAATTGACCAAGCCTCACTCGGGAGGTTGTAGGCCTGGGTAACCATGTTGAGGGGTTTGAACCTCGATCGCCTCGCTCAGGAGGTGGTAGGCCCGTGCAACCATGTTGAGGGGTTTAGACCTCAATCACCTTGCTCGGGAGGTGGTAGGCCCGTGCAACCATGTCGAGGGATTTTTACCTTGCTAACCATGTTGAGGGGTTCGCACCTCATCAACCATGTTGAGGGGTTTGTAGCTCATCAACCACATTGAGGGATTTGTATCTCATTCACCTCTCTATGGAGGTGGTAGGCCTTGATTCACTATTAATGGTCTCTCTTTCCACATGTATTATGTTCTATGTAAGCATGATTTACTTTAAGCATCTTCCATGCATGGCATATTGTTATATGTTACGCATTGCCTATGCTTATGCATTTTAATTTTGTTGCTTATCTCTTGTTGCATTGCATCCTACATACTTAGTACATTCAAACGTACTAATGCATACTCTATGCCTATGTGATGTCACCATGTAGAAACCGGAGCTCGCTTGAGCATCTTCCTCCATGTGACTAGTACAATTTCTCTCAAGCTATTTGGTGAGTCCTCCATTTCGGGGACAATGTTTATGAGCTCATGCTATATTCTAAGACTATATTTCTTTTATGTATATATATTAACTATGACGGTGAGACTGGTTGCTTGTCTTGGTCCCCGCTCGTATCTATGTAGTAGAGGTGTTATTGGACATGTTATGTATTGAACCTTGACTTTGTAGTTTTGATGTTTATGTTATGAAAGATTTCCATTAGTCCCTTGCCCCTATTTCTCATTCAATTATGTTGTTTACTTGCTTCCGCGACCAATGACGTGTAATGATATGTTAAGAGGCTTGTTTGGGGTCCCTTCAGGTTCCCCATTTGTCGTGTCACGTCTAGGCCCTAGGCTTGGGCCGTGACACTATGATCCCAATGCCCTTGGGCAAATAAGGAAAATGAAGGAAAATGTTACACTGGTCTATGCCCATGGATCGATGCGGACCACAAACTACCCTAGTATGCGGCCCAGGTGCTAGCAGCCTGGGCGCGGACAGACACTGGATAAGAAAAAAATGGTGAAAATTATTTTTCATTACGGGTCTTCTACAATCTAAGTTATACCCATTTCCCACTCAATCCCCCCCCACCCCGCCCCCGATCAAGAATATGAAGTAGGATTTTCAAAATCACGCACAAATTTTAAGATATATTGAAATTACGATTCTGGGGTACTCCGAAGCACATAACTTTGATGGGATTATCAATTATCAAAAGATTGATGGTGAACTGTTGCATGATACATGGTTGCTTTTTAAGAAAAAGTTGCGACATCATTTTAACCATGATCATCTGGATAAGGTGTTGTTGGAAGTATTTTATTGAAGCCTTGATAATGCAAATAAGGTTGTTGCAAATCATCTTTTAGGGGGTGGCATTATACTTCAACCTTGAATTCAACTTTATTCGATCAAATGGCAATGACATATTGGGCAGTGGTTCCAGTATAAATGAAAGAAAAAGAAAAAGCATACTCGAGAAGATAAGGTGGTTTCAGCCTTATCTACTTTGTCAAAAGAACTTATGACTCAGAGATCATGAAAGGGATGGAAATATAGCAAAGATAATGACTCAACTTGATCTTTTGACGAAGCATGTGTTTGGTTTCCTCCATCAGGGGGTCATAAGAATATTAATACGGTGGTTTTGAATGCAAGTGTAAATGATGAAGAAGCTCAATTTGAAGCTTTACATAATGAAGATGTTCAATTTTTATGAATCAAATGAGGGTTCTTGACCTACCTTTCAAACGATCAGTTGGAATCAAGGTTGGATGAATGATACGGATGGGTATTATAGATCAGGGCTGGCATGACAGAAATGTTTGATGAGAGATCCTGATTTGAATAGAGAGGTATTTTCATGACCCAAGCCTAGGGCCTAGACGTGACACGACGCAAGGGGAACTTGAAGGGAGCCCAAGCAAGCCTCATAAAGTATCATTACAGATCCTTGGTCGCGGGAGCAATAAATCAAGCGTCAAAGATAAAAGAATAGGGAAACCTGGGCTAAGGGAAAAGCTTGCACAATATCATGATCAAAAGACAAGAGTTAAACTCATATCATAGATACATAACATGTCCAACAAACACCTCTAATACATAGATAAGAGCGGGGACCAAGACAAAGTAACCGGGCTCACCCTCATAGTCAAAGTAAAAAATAAAAATGAATGTCTCAATACATAATATAAGAAACGTAGACTAGTATCACGAGCTAAGCTTAGGGCCTAGACGTGACCTGCAAATTGGGAACCCGAAAGAACCCCAAAGAATCCTCATATCATATTATTACACATCCTTGGTTGCGAAAGCAATTAAAACAACGTAAGAAACATAAACAAGGGGAATTGGGACTAAGGGAGTGAGAGATTTATACTTAAATAGCTGGAATATCATAAGTGAGTCAAAGCTCAAGCGTAATACATAATATGTCCAAAGCCACCTCTACTACATAGATAAGAAAAGGGACCAAGACAAGCAACCGAGCTCACCCTCATAGTTAATACATCCATAAAAGAAAGATAGTCTTCAAACATAGTTTAATAGAATAGTCATTGTCCCCAGAATGGAGGACTTACCAAAGGCTAACTTGAACAATCCATCTAGCCACAAGAAGAATCAATAGGAGCTCCGGTTCCTACATGGTAACATCATGTAGGCATAAAGTATGCGTTAGTACGTTTGAATATACTAACTATCTAGGATGCAATGAAACAAGAGAAAGGAATCATAATGAAAATTCATAGAGATAAGCAATAGATAGCATAATAATAATATGGCATGTATAGATGATCGTAAAGTAAAATATGCTTACAATCAAATGAACTTGTATATACCATAATACATAAGTGTGGGAAAAGACCTCAACTGATATAGATATAAAACCACACGAGCTACAATATGGAATCACAATGATTACCCCTCACTGGTAAAGAGGTGGTCTACTTGCCAAGGTAAACCATACTCCACCTTACAGGGTCCCTCCCCATTTCAGATGAAGTAACCCTTCTTACGGGGTCCCGCACCATTTTGGAAAGGATTTATGATTATACTTTCACCTTACAGGCTCCCCACCCTATTTCGAATGAAGCAACCCTCCTAACGGGGTCCTGTCCCATTTCGTAAAGGGATTTTAAGAGAGTATGTACTAAATGGACCTACTAGTATAGAAAGGGTATAACATAGTCCTATGGTGGCACATAGTTCAAGGAAAGAGAGCAAATTCTCCATCCATCTATGCTAAGCCTAATCCCACGGAATAATATATGATAAACATAGCTTGAATAACTTGAAATAAACATAAAGAACATGGCACGAGTAGCTCATAAGATCATTCACCTCAAATGGTGAGCCCAACTTAAAATATAAGAATAGTTCATCATCAAACATTACCCTTGCATCAACATCTACATTAAAGGGCTTACAAGAGGTGCAATATGTAAGAAAGGGCTTAAATCCGCTTTACAACATCCTCAACATTTCCATAAGTTAGACATATCTTTAGAAAGCTTAAAATCATCATGAAGTCATTTAACTCATAAGAAAAGCATTGGACCTTCAATTTCTCAAGAAACCCTAGTCGGACATTTCATTAAACACCTTGGGGGTGTGTAATGGGGGTAAAAGACTATGCAATTTAGAGATGAAATCATGCAAGAAAATCTGTTGTAAAACCATCAATCAACACCTTACAACATTCCCAAGACATACACATCAAAATCCCTCAGCAAATCCAACATTAGATTGTAACACCCCACATTTTACATGTATTAGTGCTATGTAAATGAATCATGTTATGGTTTGGTCAAATTAGCGTCAAT
>JAPFFP010099357.1:0-19884 GCA_026153255.1 Solanum medicagineum | reverse complement strand
TGGAGAAAACTTACTAAAAACACAACTATAATCACTTACCTTTGTCTTCAAGGTTTAGATCCTCCTTAAGAACCCTAGAAGAATGGTTTGGCTGCTGCTTAGGGTATGGAATTTTCATATATAATTTGGTTAACTTATTTTTGTGTGCAATTCTGTAATATCTTTGGCAAGAAACAAAAATCAGAAGGAAAGAAAAAGAGGAACGTAAGAAGATAAAATGCAGAATCAAAAATCAAATCTAGAGAATGACGAGAAAAAGGAAAAGAATAAACATGACTCTATTGAAAAGAGGATATTTGACAAAGAAAAGGAAAATGTCATCAATGGTAATTAATTAGAAGCTTTACATCTTAACATTAATATATTACTCAATTTAATTCCTGAAACCTACTTAACATAAATATATCATGTTATTTTACAATATTTACTAAACTTTATGTAGAGCTAGAAATTTCTAAGCCTAGAGCAACTATATATGACTTTCTTATCAATACTAAGCTTGGTGTATCATCTGGACTTTAGAGCGTTCAAGAATCACCTGATGAAGTAAGTGTGTTTTTCTCCATTGCATACACTTTGCATTCCATGTCAACTTAAGCTTCTATCCTGAGAATCAACATGTGTGTAGCCTGCAAAAGAATATGTTGGGACTTCTCCTCAGCAGAATGATGTTGTGCAAAGCCCATCACAAGCAAAACAACAAAAGGTATTAAAATAAAACATAAGTTTTATCTATCCCATATTGTGCTTGTAGTGAGTTCTTATTGTTTTTGTAGATTGCCGAAGAAGTTGTTGGGATTCTGATCAGTAATATGATATTCCACAAGCAAAACAACAGAAGGTACATTACTTATCCTTGTCACTAGAACTTTCCCTCACTAGCTTAGCTCTCTTCACTTTAAGGGGAATGATTTCTAGATAGAACTGCATAATTAAACAGTTGCTAGTGCATATACATGTTGACTATGGCTAGGGAAAAAAATATAATACAATAGATAGGAACCTAGGTAATAATAAGGCATAATACATAAATATGTCCTTCAACTTTGCCTCAGCTACTATTTATGCCCTCTAACTTTGGAGTAGAAACTTAAATCTATATGAAGTTTAAAATTCCTTCCTCCTTTGCCTGTATTAGTACCTTGATCTTGAGGACCATCACCCCTACCTTTGGGTTGATCATGATGAAAACCCCTATCTTTGTACCCAAATCCGCTACAACTAAAGCAAGAATTAGATTTCCTCAAACATGGGCCACCATGGCCTTTTCCACACTTTAGGCATCTAGGATGAGTCACTCCACCATTGCCCCCGGGCTTTTCTTATGGATGACTACCTCTAGTTCGGGCTCTCTTGGCCTTTCTCTCTCTACTATTACCATTTGAAGTCTCAAATGTGTCCACCGATTGGTTGAGTTGGGCGGTCACAACCTTGGCCAACACCCATAGAGCATTATAAACCTCCGCATTTGATATGTCACCGTCCTGAGTACCCTGAGACGTATTTTGAAATATAACGGTTAGGAATTAGTAATAAGCCCTAGAGGACCTAGCTCTACTAGACGACATAGATCATGAAGAAGTGAAACACTTTTTAAAACGCCTCATAGCCTCTTACTCATAGTCGTGGTGCGCTTCACAACCATGAATAAGACTCTAATCGATGCGATGTATTAGATGTCGAGGACCATTAACAACCTAGTGCTTTGATACCATCTTTGTCACGACCCGGAGCTAGGGCCTAGACGTGACATGGTGAATGGGGAATCCGGAGGGATCCCACACAAGCCTCTTAGCATATCGCTACACATCCTTGGACGTGAAAGTAGTTAAAAAACAATAAGAGGATGTAAAATAAGGGTAAAAGGGATAAGGGAGTCTTTCCTAGCTTAAAAACATACAACAGTCAAGAGAGTCAAGCTCAAAGCATCATTACATCACTTGTACAACAACACCTCTAAACTTAGAATTGAGTGGGGGCAAAGACAACTTTTCGGGCTCACCATCTGTAACACCCCACATCTTACATGTACTAGTTTTATGAAAATGAAACATGGTATGGTTTGTTCAAATTAGCGCCCATTTTTAAAAGTGCTTGAATCTCAGATTAGAGGGCGATATGTACGTCTAACGCTTAAGAGGGTCGAATATATACATGTTTTATGTCAAATTAAGGAGATCACAACCCTAAAAAAGTGAGAGAATTGATATGCTTGCAGGACTTAGGAAGCTAGAAGGTGAGCCACCTACTTGCTTAGCTTAAATTTGCTAGCAAGACGGAGACGAGGCCCGACGTCGAATCTGTCCGAGTCCGTGTTAAGGGTGTAACTTTAGCCCATGTTTTAGCATAATAAATGGACAATATTCATAGCCCAAGATGAATAATAAAAAGAGCCCAAGTACATTCACAATTCACTTGTTGATTTGGACCCAAACTAAGTGATGAAAATTAGGAAAATGGACAGCCAAGGCCCATCAACTTTGAGACCCATTTAGACCCAAGTGAGAGGGCCAAGCTGCTGTATCACCAGCTTGACTATATGTGTTAATATGTGTTCAAGATCTCAAGCGTAGGTTGATCAAACAATCCCTTTAAAAGGTCTTAAAAAATCAGCATCTTTAAGTCATTTTTAACTTGGGAAAAAATCAGCTTTCATAAGGTTTTCCCTCTACTTTTTCTTAACTTCGCAAAGCAGCCATAAGGAGACTTTTAGAGTTCTTGGAGAAGCCCTACACCTTGAGGGTAAAGGTAAGTAAGAATACTTATATATTTAGTATGGTTTTCTCATGAAAAACAAGAGACTAAGCTGATACCTTTGCTGGAATTGTTGGACAGTATGTGTTCCAAAGGCTGTTGTACATTTTTCTTATTTATTTGGAAGCTTTTCTCTTTTTTGTTGAATTGATTATGAAGGGAGGATAATGTTCTTAAGGATTCTTGGTTCTATAATGATGTATAAAGGCTGCTGCACCATTTTTACAGTCTATAAAAATGAGTTCTTGTATGAATCGTAATTGTGTTCTTAGTACGAACTTGTGGGCTGCTAGTTGGGAACTATTGTTCCACGACCTCCATCTACTTTGGGAATATTTTTGGATTGTTTTAAAGCTATCTTTATGTGTAAGTATGTTTTATACGGTTTGGTCGAAGTTAAAATGGATTTGGAATTGTTGACTTCGAAGTGTAGAAAGACGACATATTGTTATGCCACCTACTTGTATGTTGTTTATAATTTTTATGTGTTTTGCTTTGTGGGCTGTTGTGAGACTGTTATGTCATTATAATAGGCTGTACATGATATATATATGAGAATGTGTATTAGAATATACGATTAGAGGCGGAAAGATTGAAAGAATACACGTGGGTTGATCATTACACACTTGCTGCCCGGATGTTACTTTTTATAGTATTAGATTGCCAAGAAGTGTTACTTAGCTACTAATACCAGTCTTATTGCCTACGCTATTGTAGATAAACATTTGGAGGTAAGGGAGGTTATTTCGAGGTGGTACAACGAGGTATGTAAGACTACTCGATTTCGTATTACTTGACATGAAATTTAGATTCTTCCTTGGTACATAGAGGCTCTTACCAACTCAGACATTACAAACAACCATGTCTCCACTCTTTCACATGTTCATATGCTCCCATACATATTCCCTTGCAAACCTGCATACATACTTGGATACCAAGGTACACGAGTTCTTTATACTAAATAAAGTTCATGTGTTATTCTGCCTCCTATGCATTTCATTATTTGTGTAACCTAATCCTTTCATTATGGTGTTTTCGTTTGTGATTATTTACATGTCATATGTTGTATCTACTGTCCTACAGTTCCAATATTATGACCACCAAAAGAATCATCTCAAAAATAATTGAAAGATAAGTATATTGCTTTGATGGGTAGTAGCCGTAGAGGTGGAAGAATCACCTAGCTCAGACAAATCCTATCACGGGGGGTAGTCCAAGGGATGAAAGAAAAAGCCTAGCCAGGACCGATCCCGATATAGATATACCACTGATCAGTTGGTCATTTGTATTACATGTGCACAGATTATACAGTAAAGTCAAAGTAATAAAAAGAATATAAAGTACATGACACAACAGTATAACTAAAGGTGGTCTCTTATCCTTACACCAGTGCATAGTTTCATTTGAGTTGTTACTTCATATACAGTATTTCCTGCCTTACATATTCAGTATATTATCTCAGACTGACATCCCTTATGGGGGACCTGCATTTCATACTTCAAGTACAGGTGCTAGTAGCTCTCCCCAATAGGAGTACAAGATATCCAACTACTGTTACCAAGCTCCAGGTTGCTTCAAAGCTTTGTGTGTCTAGAGCTTATATTTTTGTATTGTATAGATAGTTGAGGCGGGGCCTGTCCAGACCCTTATCAGATATTATTCCTTATTTAGAGGTTTTGTAGACTATGTAAATTAAAGTGTGGTCATGTGTTGTACTTTAGACAACGTGGCTTCAACGGCCTAGTCATATTATTATTATTGTTTAATTTCTTGAAAGCAGGTTGAACGTACAAATCCTTTACAATAAATATAGAGAGTGCATGGATACAGGTTGGTTCTCTTGAGCCTTATCGGCAATGGATGCCAGTCCACCTTAACGAAACATGGGGCATGACAAAAGTGCTATCAGAGCGGGTCGTCCTAGAGAGTCTGTAAAGCTATGTCTATATAAAGTCTTGTATATCGATGTGTTGTACACCCCATTTATAAGCAGGAGTCCATGTGGCATTTAGGATTTGTCACTTTCTTTTCATTCTTTAGATCGTGCCATAGAGCGAAGTGTAATAGGTGGATTGTTTCTAACCTCTAAATTGTTTTGTATAGCAAGTATGCCAGAAATCAGGAAAAACAAAATTAAAGGGAAGGAAGTAGAAGTGGTAGTTGGTATACCCAGTCGGGTGAGATAACGAAATGAGGCTAAAGATGAGTCTCTATCACAGACATCTCCAACTCCTCCAGCTCCTGATGAACCAGGAAGTAGTGGAATTCTCCCAAAACCACCTATTGATTCTACCATATAGGATCTGAGAAATGCAATCCAACTATTAACTCATATAGTTGCTAGCCAAGGTCAAAGATAGGAAGGTCCAACTATAGGTGTAGGTGGTGCCAATAAGGCAGCTAGCACGAGGGTACGTGACTTCCTTAATTTGGACCCTCTATCCTTCACCAGGTTAGATACTAATGAAGATCCCCAAGACATTATTGATCAGATCCAATGCACATTACTTGTTATGCATGTGAGTGGTACAGTAGTTGTTGAGCTACCAGCATACAGATTGAAGGGTGTGGCTATATTGTGGTAAGAAGTTTGGAAGCAATCCAAGGTTATAGATGCACCTCCAACTACCTGGAAGGAGTTCAAAGAGACATTTCTTGACCATTACTTGCCAGTAGAGATTTGAGAGGCCCGTGCAGATTAGTTCTTGAATATATACCAAGGGAATATGAGCATGAGGGACTATAGCCTTCAATTTAATTCCTTGGCCAGGTATGCTCCTAATATAGTTGCTACTATGGGAGATAGAATTCATCGATATATGGATAGATTAGATTCGTATCTGGTTAGAGACTATACCATTGCTTCCTTGAATAAAGATATGGATACAGTAAGGATGCAAGCTTTTGCACAGAAACTGGAGGATCAAAGGCAAAGGAGAAGGACATAAGAGTTAGTAAGGGCGCAGTCCAAGAGGGCCAGGTCTACGGTGCAATTTATACCATCTCAAGGTGAGCTTAGGCCTCGGTTTTTTAATAGACCGTCTAGGCCCTCATCCTCCTGCTCTGCAACCAGTGATCCACCACAACTTCAGGGGTCTAGAAGTAATCAGTTTAGTCCAAGAAGTGAAGGATAAGGTGCACAGACAACAGGATATTCAGCAGGCCAGCAAATGACTCCTAGGCAGCCTTGTAAATAGTGTGGAAGAAGTTATTCAGGTATATGTCATGTTGGCATAGACGCTTGTTATTGGTGTGGTGCGCTAGGGAATACGATGAGAAATTGCCCGAGGAGGCGCATGAGTGATGTAACATAATCTACTGGGTCAGCTGTTGCATCATCATCGTTAGTTCCTCTATTAGGTAGGGGTCAACAAGCACCTATAGGTCATGGTAGAGGTGTAAGAGGGGCAGCTAGCCCTAGCGGAGTCCAGAATCGTACTTATGCTCTAGGGAGTCAGCAAAATATGGAAGCTTCACCCGATGTGGTCACAGGTACATTGTCCATCTTTTCACATAATGTATATGCATTAACTGACCCTATTTTTACACTATCATACACTACCTCACTAGATGCTGAGAAACTTAAGAGAACACCCAAATTATTGAATGAACCATTTGAAGTGTTTACACCAACCGGTGAATCTATTATAGCTAGAACTGTTTATTATGACTTTGTAGTAGTTGTTTCTGACCGTGACACATTGGCTGACCTTATTTAGCTAGAAATAACAGAATTCGATGTTATAATGGGTATGGATTGGTTAGCTTCTTGCTATGCCACTGTGGATTGCCGAACTAAGAGAGTATACTTCCACTTTCCAAATGAGGCAATTCATGAATGGGAAGGCAATGTTGGGGCGCCAAAGGGTAAGTCTATCTCTTATTTTATGGCAAGAAAGATGATATCTAAGGGGTATATATGTCATTTAGTTAGAGTAAGGGATATGGAGGTAGAATCGCCAACTCTTCAATCAGTTCCAGTAGTGAATAAATTTGTTTGATGTGTTCCTTGAAGAACTTCCAGGTTTACCTCCAGAATGAGAAGTAGATTTTGGTATTAACTTACTTACAAGCACTCAACCTATTTCCATCCCTCCATATAGAATGGCCCTGGCTGAATTGCGTGAATTAAAGGAGTAGTTAAAGACTTATTGGAGAAGGGTTTTATAAGACCTAGTGTGTCCCCTTGGGGTGCACCAGTGCTATTTGTACATAAAACAGATGGTACTTTTAGAAAGTGTATCGAATATTGACAATTGAATAGAGTGACAATTAATAACAAATACCCCTCCCAAGGATTGATGATTTATTTGATCAGTTTCAGGGTACCAAATGCTTTTCAAAAATTGATTTGAGATCAGGTTATCACCAAGTGAGGGTGAAGGAGAATGATATACCTAAGACTACTTTTAGAACACGCTATGGTCACTTTGAATTTCTTGTTATGTCATTTGGTCTAACGGATGAACTGGCAGTTTTTATGGATCTGATGAATAGGTTATTCAAGCCATTCTTGGATGTGTTCGTGATAGTATTTATAGATGACATTTTGGTATATTCAAGATCAGAAGAGGACCATGCAAATCACTTGTGATAGGTGTTACAAGTTCTTCGTGATCGACATTTGTATGCCAAGTTTTCTAAATGTGAATTTTGGCTAAAGTCACTGGCATTCTTGGGTCATATTGTGTCCGACGAGGGAATAAGGGTTGATTTACAAAAGATAGAGGCTGTTAAAGATTTGCCAAGGCCAACAACACTCACAAAAGTTCAGAGCTTCCTAAGTTTGGCAGGTTAAGACAGAAGGTTCGTTGAAGGTTATTCTTCTATTTCTGCACCTCTAAAAAAGTTGACACATAAAGCAACCAAGTTCCAAAGGAATGATGCATGTGAAAGGAGCTTCTAAGAGCTGAGAGCTAAGTTCTGCACCTGTGCTCGTACTTCCAGAAGGCACTGAAGGGTATGCAGTGTATTGCGATGCTTCTGGAGTTGGCTTAGGGTGTGTACTGACACAACATGGTAGGGTAATTCCTTATGCCTCTAGACAACTATGAACGCATGAGAAAAACTATCCAACACATGATCTTGAGCTAGCAACAGTTGTGTTTTCTCTGAAAATATGGCGCCACTATCTATACGGGGTTCACGGTGACATATATATTGATCATAAGAGCCTGCAGTACATCTTTAAGCAGAGAGACCTAAATTTAAGGCAGCGAAGATGGCTAGAGCTAATAAAGGATTATGATGTTGATATACTATAGCATCCGAGGAAAGCAAATATGGTAGCCGATGCTTTGAGTCATAAGACAATCATGAATATTGGTGATCAGGCTGTGGTAAGTCAAGGTGTGGCCAAATATCTACGATAACTAGCTAGTTTGGGAGTTCTCCTTCTTGAAACTCCAAAGAAAAGGGTTGTTGTGAATAATGCTATGGAGTCTTCATTCGTAATGGAGGTTAAAGAAAAACAGTTCTAGAATCCTTTTTTACAATAACCTAAAGACAAGGTAAGTCAGGGTATGATAAAAGGCTTTGACCTTACACCAAAAGGAATACTTTATTGCAAAAATAGACTATGCGTATCTGATATTAATGGACTAAGAAAGAGGATAATGGAAGAAGCCCATCATTCCAGATATTTCATCTATCCAGGATCAACTAAGATATATCATGAACTGAAGGGGATGTTTTGGTGAGGAGGCATGAAAAAGGACCTTGCAGAATTTGTGGCTCAATGTCAAAATTGCCAATAGGTCAAATTAAAGCATCGAATGCCGGGAGGCTATATGCAGTGTATAGAACTTCCAACATGGAAGTGGGATTTGATCAATATGGATCTTGTTACGGGGTTGCCTCACTCATTTAAGAAGTTTGACTCCATATGGGTAATAGTTGACAGACTCACAAAATCAGCAAACTTCTTGCCAGTTAAGAGTGATTATACAGCTGAAGAGTATGCCAAGCTATACCTCAAAGAGATAGTAAGGCTACATGGGGTCCCAATCTCCATTATATCTGATCGGGGAGCTCAATTCACTGCAAAGTTTTGAAAATCCTTCTAAAGAAGTTCAGGGACACAAGTGAATTTAAGTACATCTTTCCACCCTCAGACAGACGGTCAAATAGAATGCACTATTTAGACACTTGAAGATATGTTATGAGCTTGTGCATTGGACTTTAAAGGTAATTGGGTGCATCATTTTCCACTTATTGAATTTGCCTATAATAATAACTACCAATCAAGTATCAAGATGGCACCTTATGAAGCTTTATATGGAAGGAAATGCAGGTCACCAATGGGATGGTTTGCAGTGTGTGAAACCACCTTGCGTGGGCTAGATCCACAATAGCAAGCCATGGAAAAAGTTAGAGTAATACAACAGCATCTAAAAATAGCCCAAAGTTGTCACAAATCATATGCTGATGCTAGGAGGAGAGGACTGGAGTTCTCAGTAGGGGATTGGCTATTTTTAAATGTGTCTCCAATGAAAGGGGTTATGAGATTTAGTAAGAAAGGAAAACTGAGTCCACGTTACATAGGGCCATATAAGGTTATTAAGAGGTTCGGGCAGATTGCATATGACTAGAGCTACCCCAAGAGCTTTCATTGGTTCATCCAGTTTTTCATATCTCAATGCTTCGAAAATGCATGGGTGTCCCATCCCGTATCACTCCTATTGAAGATGTGCAAGTTATGGAAGATCTCACCTATGAAGAGGTACCTATCGCTATTCTAGATAGTCAAGTTAAGAAGCCAAGGAATAAAGAAATAGCTTCAGTAAAAGTACTTTGGCGGAACCAGCACGCAGAAGAGATAACATGGGAGGCTGAAGAAGCGATGAGATCTAAGTACCCTTATTTATTTGAAGCTAAAGAGGAAGTGCAACATGCAGAGCTGGAGCATTAATAGGTATATGTGTTAAAGTATTTGTTGTGTCATCAAAAGTTTGTTTAAGTACAGGTTTAGACATGGTCAAGTTATCTAATTATTCTAACATTCAAGGATGAATGTTCCTAAGGGGGAGGATGTAACACCTCACATCTTACATGTACTAGTTCTATGCAAATGAAACATGATATGGTTTGGTCAAATTAGAGCCCATTTTTAAAATTGCTTGAATCTCATATTAGAGGGCGATATGTACGTCTAACGCTTAAGAGGGTCGAGTGTATAAAAGTTTTATGTCAAATTAAGGAGACCACGGCCATAAACAAAGTGAGAGAATTGAGGTGCTTGCAGGTCTTAGGAAGCTAGCAAGCGAGTCACCTACTTGCTTAACTTAAATTTGCTAGCTAGCTGGAGACGAGGCCCGACGCCGAATCTGTCTGAGTTCGTGTTAAGGGTGTAAATTTATCCCAGTTTTAGCATCATAATTGAACAATATTCATAACCCAAGATGAATAATAAAAAGGGCTCAAGTACATTCACAATTCACTAGTTGATTTGGGCACAAACTAAGTGAAGAAAATTAAGAAAATGGACAGCCAAGGACCATCAACGTTGAGACCCATTTAGGCCCAAGTGAGAGGGACAAGCTGCTATATCACTAGCTTGATTTTATGTGTTAATATGTGGTCAAAATCTCAAGAGAAAGTCGGCCAAAGTGTCCATTTAAAAGGGCTTAAAAATCAGCATCTTTAAGTCATTTTTAAACTTGGGAAAAAATAAGCTTTCATAAGGTTTTCTCTCTACTCTTTCTTAGCTTTGCAAATCAGCCACAAGGAAACTTTTAGAGTTCTTGGAGAAGCCCTACACCTTGAGGATAAATTCAAGTAAGAATACTTATGTGTTTACTATGGTTTTCTCATGAAAAATAAGAGACTAAGCTGATTATACCTTTGCTGAATTTGTTGGACAACACATGTTACAAAGGCTGTTGTACATTTTTCTTGTTTATTTGGAAGCTTCTCTTTTTGGTTGAATTGATTATTAAGGGAGGATAATGTTCATAAGGGTTCTTAGTTCTATAATGATGAATAAAGGTGCTGCACCATTTTTATAATCCACCAAAATGAGTTTTTTGTGTGATATCGTAATTGTGTTCTTAGTACTAACTTGTGGGCTGGTAGTTGGGAATTGTTGTTCCATGACCTCCATCTACTTTGGGACTATTTTTGGACTATTTTAAAGCTGGTTTTATGTAAGTATGTTATATACAGTTTGGTTGAAGTTAAAACACATTTGGGATTGTTGACTTCGAAGTGTAGCGAGACGACGTAATGTTATGCCGCCTACCTGTATATTGTGTATAATTTTTATGTGTTGTGATTTGTGAGCTGTTGTGAGACTTTTATGGAATTACGACAGGCTGCACCTGATATGTACATGATAATGTGTATTAGAAAATACGATTAGAGGTGAAAAGATTGAAAGAATATGCCCGGGTTGATCATTACACGCTTGTTGCCCGGATGTTACTTTTTATAAGATTGGACTGCCAAGAAGTGTTACTTAGCTGCTAATACCTATCTTATTGCCTACTATATTTTAGATAAATATTTAGAGGAAAGGGAGGTTATTTCGAGGTAATAGCGAGGTGGTACAACGAGGTATGTAAGGCTACTCGATTTCATATTACTTGACATGAAATCTAGATTCTTCCTTGGTAGATAGAGGCTCATACTAACTCTGACATAACGAACAACCATGTCTCCACTCTTTCATATGTTCATATACTTCCACACATATTCACTTGCAAACCTGCATACATACTTGGATACCAAGATACATGAGTTCTTTCTACTAAATAAAAATCATGTGTTATTCTGCCTCCTATGCATTTCATTATTTGTATAACCTACTCCTTTCATTATGGTGTTGTCTTTTGTGATTATATACATGTAATATGCTGCATCTACAGTCCTGCAGTTCCAATATTATGACCACCAAAAGAATCATCTCAAAAGTAATTGAAAGATAAGTATATTGCTTTGATGGGTGGTAGCCCTAAGGGTGGAAGAATCACCTAGCTCGGGCTGATCCTATCACGGGGGGTAGCCCAAGGGGTGAAAGGAAAAGCCTAGCCAGGGCCGATCCCGAAATAGATTTACCACTGATTAGCTGGTCATTTGTATTACATGTTGTGTGCAGATTATACAGCAAAGACAAAGTAATAAAAAGAACATAAAGTACATGATCCCACAGTATAACTAAAGGTGGTCTCTTATCCTTACACCAGTGCATAGTTTCAATTGAGTTGTTACTTCATATACAATATTTACTGCCTTACATATTTAGTACATTATCTCATACTGACGTCCCTTATGGGGGACCTGCATTTCATGCTGCAGGTACAGGTGTGAGTATCTCCCCCCAATTGGAGTACAGGATATCCAGCTGCTGTTACCAAGCTCCAGGTTGCTTCGGAGCTTTGTGTGTCTAGAGCTTATATTTTTGTATTTTATAGTTAGTCGACGCGGGGCCTATACTGACCCTTATTTGATATTGTTCCTTATCTAGAGGTTTTGTAGACTATGTAAATTAAAGTATGGTCATGTTTTGTACTTTAGACAACGTGGCTCTAATGTCCTAATCATATGCATTTCCTTTTGGCTTGTTATTATGTTTACTTTTTTGAAAGCAGGTTGAATGTAGAAATCCCTTACAATACATATGGAGTGTACATAGATATAGGTTGGTTCTCCCGAACCTTATCGACAACGGGTGCCAATCCGACTCAACGAGACTTGGGGCGTGACACCATCATAGTCAAAAGCATACAATAAAAGAAAGAGAGTCTTTACATAACATAAGATTAAAAGATATCGTCCTCGGAGTTGAGGACTCACCAAACTTGCTTCAAAGATAGTACTAGCCATGTTGAAGGGGAAGATGATCAAGTGGAACACTGGTTCCTACATGGTAACATTATGTAGGCATAGAGTAAGTGTTAGCACGTTTCAATGTACTAAGTATGTAGGATGTAATGCAACAAGAGATAGGAAACATAATAAAAATGCATAAACATAAGCAAGAGATAGTATATTACGCATAGGAAGGCTTAGGCCCAAGACCCCAAAGCCTTAAGCCAAAGACCCCAAATTTTTGAAGAGATATTCAATTAATTAAAGTCTTTAGTACTTTTTCCATGCATTGCCTTGAGTTAGAAGATGATTATTTTTGCAATAACTTCAACGAGAATTTGAGCAAGAATTCCTTACATTATATTTTGAGCAATTTTCTCAACTTTCGCAGGTCAAAATTTTAACTGATTGCCTCACCATGGTGATTTTATTTCTCTTTTTTGGTGATTCAACAATACATTACATATCAAGTTCAGTTTCACAGAATGAAACAACTGGAATAGCTACCTACATATTGCACACACAAGAAAAATAACTGGAACAACTACCTACATATTTCATATTGCACACACAGTAAATTTTGATGAACAAAACCTTAGTGTCAATAAAATGCCATTTGTCCTGAAACAAGTGGAGAACTGATGAAGGTAAATTCATGAAGTGAAAAAAGTTATAAAACAATTTCTTGAAGCCCCAAAGTTACTACTTAAATATTCTATTTGTAACTCAAATTCTTTATTTTTACATTACCTCTCTCTTTTGCTAATTTGAAATCTGTATTCATTTTGAAGTTCATCTCCGGACAAAATTCCAACTTCCAAATACTTTTTCTCAATTTCAGCTTCAATCAGATATTGCATTCAAACATTTAAATATACATTATTTTTCATTTTTCTCAAGCTCTGACTTTTTTGTTACTATGTAGCTTTAGTCAGCAATCTCATTAAACCACCCCTACATATCCTTATCTGGTGCTAATTTTGTTTCTCTCAAAACAACTAGTATTTCTTGCTAAATAACAATGAGAATGCTTGATCAAGCATTCAGTAACTCAATGAAAGAAAACTAGGAAAGTAAAGGATCAATCATATTTGAAGCAAATTGTATTGAGCTAACAAAATAAGTTACAGAGTAGATTCATCTACTCCTCAATCACAAAGTTTACTTCATAAGAGAATTCCTAAAGACAAGAGAAGTTAACAACATATAATCACGATACAACAACATACCCATATAGTCCCATATGGTTCTCCTGTTACTATTATATCTGATTGGGACCCATTGTTTCTCTTAGAATTTTGGAGCGAACTTCATAAACTCCAAGGTACAGAACTTTCCATGAGTTGGGCCTATCATCCCCAACCTGATGGTTATACTAAGGCACTAAACAAATGTTTATAGATGTATCTCCGTTGTTTTGAGACTAAAATGCCTGCTACTTGGTTTACTCTATTACCATGGGCTGAATTTTGGTGTATAATATAACATGCCAACACAGCTCTAAGATGATGCCTTTTGAGATATTTTATGGCCACCCATCAGCTACTATGGTGAGGTATCTTAAGTATGGGACTTCTATCTTTGTCATTGCATTCTCTTTATGTCAATGTGATGACACTACCATTGGTTATAGGGTATATGTGCGACTATGACTCTGCTGTCAAATCTTTGTGCTTGTAGTGTCACTGAAAGCTTAATATGATATTTTGACCCTGTTAACTAAACTATAGAGTTAACAAGTTGCCATGGTTAGAAGTTTGTTATAGGTAGTTAGAGGAGCTAGTTATCAGTTATTACAAATTGAAATTTCTGTTAACTAAAATCTTTAAATAGACAATGTACAATAAGTGATCATAATGATCAACTCAATGTAGCAGTTCCTCTTTGCTCTAATGCATTCTTCTTCTTCCTCCTAGTTATTCTCTTCTTCTCAATCTATAAGCCCCATTAATAGACTCATCATGATATCAGAGACTGGTTCCTTTCTCAAGCTAGATAGATCTAGTGTAGTTGAGTATTCAAGTGCTTAGGTGTAATTACGAAGATAGTTGAATCGAGAGTAAGCACTCAAATTAGACATTGAAGTTCCAAGCTAGAAAATGGAAGACACAGCTTGAAGCTCTAGGCCACTTGAAGGTGACAATCACGACTCAAATACTACACGGACAATGACTCATATAGCTCTGGTGATAGATCATGATCATCCTTATATCTTCATCCAAATGACACTCTAGGTAGTTGCCTAATCACTCTTCAGCTTACTATCTCTAAGAACTATGCAATCTGGAGTAGATCTATGTGTATAGGTCTTCTAGGAAAGAGTAAACTAGGTTTTGTTGATGGTAACTTTTTGAAATCTGGCATTGCACCGGAGTTGTTTGATATTTGGGAGAAATGCAATGTTGTTGTTTTGTATTAGATAATGAATGTTGGTTGACCTGGTTTGCTTAGTAGTGTAGTGTATTATGGTGATTCTCATGATGTTTGTTGTGATTTGAAAGAGAGGTTCGATAAAATCAATAGTGCATACTTGTTCCAACTTCACAAGGAGATTCACAGCCATACTCAGGGAACCATGATAGTCACAGACTATTATACTACTCTTAAGGTATTGTGGAATGAATTTGATGCAATCATGCCCTGTCCAGGTTGCTTTTGTACTGAGTCTAAGAAACTTAAGGAGCATTGTCAGCATCAGAGATTACTGGAGATTTTAATGGGATTAAATGAATCATTTTCAGTACTAAGAGGCTGAGTTCTGATGCGAACACCACTCCCTAGCTTAAACAAAGCTTTCTCACTTATGGTGGATCATGAGTCCCAAAGAAATTTAGCTCAAGTTGATCATAACAGTCGATTATCCAAGCTTGTGGAAAGTGCTGCTTTGTTTAGTCTAAAAGGAGGTAGTGGTTCTAATCTAAGAAACAATAATTTTGGGCATCAAACAGGAGGTGATGGTAATCCCAATAGAGGACAACATGAAGGTCAAAACAGGCCTTAGAAGACTCAGAAACCTCTTATTATCTGTGAAGTGTGCGGGTATAGAGGACACACTAAGGAGCAGTGCTTCAAAGTCAAAGGCTATCCTCCTAGTTGGAAGTCAACGAATAAGGGTGCAACCTCAAGCTCTTTTGTAGACAAGTTGACACATGTACATCTCACACTATAATCACTGCCTCAAATGTGACGTTTTTTCACACAGGAACAGTATCATCAGATTCTACAGTTGCTAGCCAAAGGAAGTGAAAGTGGAGAACACTCAACTAAAGCAGCTACTACAGGTAGTATTCTATCTGCCTTGGTTTCAAAATATGTGAAGAAAGTGTGGATCATTAATATTGGAGCTACTAACTAGATGTTATCCAAACTAGACATACTAGACAATGTCAAAACAACATCAAAATTTGAAATAAGACAGGTTCATTACATAGTGGTGGTGTGGCATGAATATCACGTACTGGTAGTACTACAATTATTGGTGGAGAAACTATTGAAAATGTTATATTTGTCCCTGAATTCAAGTGTAACCTCCTTTCTGTTTCATAACTCATCAAAGAACTTCAATGCATGATTTCATTCTTTCCTAACTTTTGCCTTTTCTAGGATCTCTACAGTGGACAAGTCAAGAGGATTGGTAGAGAAGATCTGGACCTCTACATCCTCAAGGAAAATCTGAACTCTGTCTCTCCAAACAACTCAGCAAGAATTAGTACACACTCAACAACTTGTTATGAGTCTATACCTATGTGGCTTGGAAGACTAGGCCATGCATTTGTAGATATTATAAAAGGGTCTTTTAATCTTGACTTTCTTGACAATGATGCTTTAATACCTTGTACTGTCTGTCCCTTAGCCAAACAAACTAAACTCCCCTTTCCTACAAGTACCCATTCCTCTAAGTAGAGGTGGCAATTGGGCTGGTTGGGTCAAATTTGAATGGGTTATAATGGGTCAAGACACCAAAGGGGTCATGACCCAACCCAACCCATAATTTCATGGGTCAAAAAGGGTTGAGTAGCGGGTTATAGAGCAGGTAAATACCCAACCCGATCTAACCTTTACTAAGTTTTACTTATTTTATTTATTCTTTTTCAATATTTTAATACTTAATTAAATTAGATTTTTCTTTATTATGGCTATATAAAACATATCAAATTGAAAAAAAGTGTTTTGAATATATTTTAACAAAATCTCTCTTGAGTTAATTTGGGTTGCATATCAACCCAAATTTTAAATGGGTTGAAATGGATTGGGTTGAGATGAGTTGAGCTACTAATTGGGCGGGTTAAAACTTCAACGGGTTGGGTCTGGTAGGACAAGTTAGGCTTAATTTTTCCACCCCTACCTCTAAGTCTATATTTGAATTGGTACATTGTGATATTTGGGGACCATATAGAGTTCCTACTCATAATAAATGAAGTAATTTTTGACTCTTGTAGATGACTTTTCTAGATTTACCTAGATCTTTCTTATGTCCTCTAAAACTGATACAATTGTGCTAGTAAGAAATTTCCTTTCTCAAATTCAAAACATGTTCTCAACAAAATTTAAAACTTTGAGAACTGATAATGGTAGTGAGTTTTTCAATCATGAATTCCAGTCTCTTTTAGCTACTCTTGGTATTTTTCATCAAAGTACTTGTGTGTATACACCACAACAAAATGGTGTTGCTGAAAGAAAACACGGAACTATTCTACAGATGGCTAGAGCCCTCAGGCTTCAAGTATCAATTCCCTTGAGATTTTGGGGTGAATCTGTCTCTATTGTTGTATACCTCCTTAATATACTTCCCTCTAAGCTTCTCAACTACAAAACTCCCTTTGAAGCTCTTTACTCACATCGTTCTTCACTATCTCACATCAAAGCCTTTGGCTATCTGTGTTATGCTACTTGTCGAAGTATAACAGACAAATTCTCACCTAGAGCCATCCCAGCAGTTATGATGGGCTACTCTCTTACACAAAAATGTTATGTTCTCTATGACCTACACTCCAAATATCTCTTTATTAATAGAATTGTAGTGTTCAAAGAAGATCTATTTCCTTTTAAAGACCTCAAAACCTCACTGATCCTATTTTTCCTGTCTTAACTCTAGCATGTCAAGACTATCATTCTACTGATACTTGTACAATACCTCCATTCCTCTAAGTAAACACTCTTCTCCAACTACTTCATTTGAACCTCCAAATACTTCACTATCTCAACCACAAGAACCAAGCCCTGCCTATCCCACCAGTCCACTTACTGATGTTCCACCACCAGTGCCTCTCAGAAAGTCCTCCATGCAAAGAAAACCACCCTTATGGATTCATGACTTTGTTACATAGTCTAAAAGCCATACTAGTAACTTCCCCCTATCCAACTATGTGTCTTATAACCAGTTGAATCCACAACATCTTTATGCCTTATCAGCCCATTCAACTGTCTCTGAACCTTCCTCTTACAAGGCTGCACTTGATCCTCAGTGGGTTCATGCGATGCAACTGGAAATTGTAGCTCTAAAAGCTAATTACACCTAGAGTATAGTTGACCTCACTCCTGGAAAGAAACCAATTAGCTATAAATGGGTGTACAAAGTGAAGTACAAGTCTACTGGATAGACTGAAAGACTTAAGGCTAGGCTGGTAGCTAAAGGTTTCTGCCAACAAAAGGGCCTGGATCATGGTGAGACCTTTAGCCTTGTTGCTAAAATGTTTATAGTCAGATCAGTTGTGGCTCTAGCTGCTTCTAAAGGTTGGTGCATCTATCAAATAGATGTCCATAATGCCTTTCTTAATGGCAATCTTCTTAGGAGACATATATGTCTATTCCTGTTGGGTTTGCTAGGCAGGAGGATTATGGTAACGTCTGCAAACTTCATAAATCTCTTTATGGACTCAAACAAGCTCCAATATAGTGGAACCTAAAGTTAATCCTTGATTAAATTATGATTTAAGCAAAGCCACTATGACTACTCATTGTTCACCAGACATGTTGGGAGTAACATCCTCATTGTCTTGGTCTATGTCAATGATCTTCTAATTATTGAAAGCAATCAAAGCTTTATAGGTGATACTAGAAGAAATCTTTAAAAACAGTTCAAGATGAAAGATCTAAGGGAGCTCAAGTTTTTCTTAGGAATAGAGGTTGCCAAATCAAGTAAAGGCATACAAATGTCTCAGAGGAAATATGGTTTAGAGTTGATTGCTAAATGTGGTCTAGGGAGAGCTAAACCTGCTAGTATTCCACTAGAACAAAATCAAAAGCAAACATTTGTTAAGTATGATGAAGCAGTATCTCAGGAAAATGAACCTAAAGATTGTTGTAGCCCAAGAGAATAATTAGCGTTGGTAAACAAGAATTTGAGAGGAAAAAAAATTTCTTCTATTACTCACAAGAATAGATTACAAAACAACTCTCAAACTCACACTTTTACTACACTCTTATCTTGGTGTTTTTGGTGTGTCTTTGGAGGAGCTTAGCAGCTCCTTTTATAGGGGAAATTTGACCTCTTGATGTCATTGATGACATCAATGACAAGAAAATAAAATTCAAACTTTGCTGCTTTGCAGCATTTCTTGAATTCAAAAAGAAGAAAAGGGGCTGGACTTCTTCAATTCTCCCCCTCCAGCCATATCTAGAACAAGCATCCTAACTATATCTTTACATTGCTCTAACTTCTCTCGAGTCACCACTTTCGTCACCATGTCAGCTGGATTCTCCTTCGTATGGATCTTCACTAGTCTCAACAGTTGTTGATCAATCATCTCGCGTATCCAATGATACCGAATATCAATATGTTTTGTACAAGAATGGTACATGGAGTTATTTATCAAATCTAGAGCACTTTGATTGTCACAATGTACCTTATATTCCTCTTACTTGATTCCAAGTTCTTCGAGATAACACTTTAACCACAACATCTCTTTCCAGCTTTCGCGACAACAATGTATTCTACTTTGGTTGTGGATAAAGCAACACACTTCTGTAGTCTTAACTGCATGAAACAGCTCCCCCTGCAAAAGTGTAAATGAATCCTAAAGTAGATTTCCTACTATCAAGGTCTCCATTCATATCTGCATCTGTATAGCCCTCTAAGATTCGATCAACTCCCCCGTAGCAAAGACATAATTTCATTGTACCCTTAAGATTCCTGAGAATCCACTTTACTGCCTCCCAATGATCTTTCCTGGGGTTGGAGAGAAAATGACTCACCCTTCCCACTGTGTGAGCAATATCTGGCCTTGTACACACCATCGCACACATTAGACTTCCGACTGCTGAAGAATATGGTACTGACGACATCTCCCCAATCTCTTCCTTGGATGAGGGACACGATCTCTT
>JAPFFP010099336.1:0-19886 GCA_026153255.1 Solanum medicagineum | reverse complement strand
AAAAAAATTTATTTTAAAAATAATTTTAAATTTTGAAAATTATAATTCTTTACTCCAATCCCCTACACCCTGGACCCCCAGCCTCCACCCCCACCCGCACCCCCAACCCCAAACAAAAAATGAAATTTCATTTTAAAAAATTTTAAATTTTAAATTTTAAAAATTGTTATAAACATATTCTATTTATGGTAAATGTCTATTTATGGAGATTTCTTTAAGAGTTAGGAATCCTACTCGAAGACCAATTCAGTTTCTTATTTGGAGACCAAGTCAGCTTTTTCCCTATAAATATAAGGTTTCCTTTATAGTAATATACATCTGAATATTATTCAAGATCAATAAGAGATTTTCCCTCTTCTCCGTTACTTTATTCTTGTATTGTTTTATACAGTTTCATAACACGTTATCAGCACGAGACTCTACCGTCTTAAAAGTGAAGGCTAAGTTTCAAGGCTAGTGAAGGTTAAGTTTCAAGGTTAAGGTATTATTTATTTATTTATTTAATTATTTATTTTCTCTTTATTGATATGACTAATCTTGAGAAAGTTAAGTTTGTTGGGCAAGAACTATCCTTCATAGTTTGGGTAAGAACTACCCTTCATGGGTGTTGGACGCTAGATGTCTTGGAGACATCATTGAAAAAGAAAATAAAGCATCAAAATAAGACAGTGCTAAAGCGATGATATTCTTGCATCATTATCTTGATGAAATTTAAAAATATGAATATCTCACAGTCAAGGATCCACTTGTCTTGTGAAAAAGCCTAAAAGAAAAATATGATCACTTGAAGATGATCATACATCTAAAAATATGATAATAAGATGTTGAGTTCAAATTCTATAAATTTATGTGTAAGATGCTTTTATATGGATAAGATGTTGGATTCAAATTCCAATGCACCATATTAATGATATAATGATGACTAAAGCAAAATAATATGCTTTTCGTGAAAAATTATAAAATATGTTCCATTAAAATGCTCCATTCTCTAAAGTGAATGTGATAGCAGTGCATAATGTCTGAAAGAAAAGTGATTGAATAATACACTTGAACATGGAATGAGGTACCAAGCTATCATAAATTGATATGCTAAGGTGATTGTATTCTATTCATGAAAAATGAAATCTTTTGATAATGATTTGAATTAAAGAAAATTCAAATGGGCATTCATTAATTAAAGAACCTAAAGATTCTTCTAATGGTAAATTCTTGAATTGCTTGTTATCAAGGTAAGTTGATTGTGAGACCATCACCAACGAAAGTTGGGATTGAGTTCCCTGCGTTTTTCAAACGTATATACGGGGATATTTGTGGACCTATTCACCCACCTAGTGGGACATTTAGATATTTTATTGTCTTAGTAGATGCTTCATCTAGATGGTCTCATCTATGCCTATTGTCATCTCGTAATTTGACATTTGCAAAATTATTGAAACAAATAATACGATTATGGCACAATTTCCTAATAATCAAATTAAATCCATTCACATTAATAATATTGCATAGTTTTCATCCCAAGCATTTAATGATTATTGTGTATTCATTGAGATAAGAGCTGAACATCCTGTTGCTCAAGTTCATACTTACAATAGCCTTAACGAGTCATTAATTAAATGTTTGCAATTGATAGCAAGACCATTGCTTATGAGAACTAGATTACCCACTTCTGTATCGGGACATGCAATTTTGCATGCTACTTATTCATCTTAGACCGATAAATTATCATAAGCATTCTCCACTGCAACTAGTTTTAGGTCAAGAACCTAATATATCACATCTAAGAATTTTTAAATGTGCTACATATGTATCTGTGGCATCACCACATCGCAAAAAATGAGATCTCAAAAAAGATTAGGAATATATATTGATTTGATCCACCCTTCATTATTCGATATCTTGAACCATTAGCTGGAGATATGTTCACTGCTCAATTTGTAGATTGTCGGTTTGATGAGACACTTTTTCCAAAATTAAGGGGAGAAGATAATGATATCAAAAGAGAATTTTGTGGAAAAATTCATCATTGTCTCATCTTGATGCATGTGCTTCTATTTGTGAGCAAGAAGTAAAAAGATTATTCATATGCAAGAATTGCAAATCAAATTCCAAATGCATTTACAAATTTAAAAAGGATCATGGCTCACTTCTACGAGAAGTAGAATAGTTGAGAAGAAATAAAGTTGAAATTTAACCCCCTAGTATAGCAAAAAGCACATGTCATGGAAAACTTAAAATTTACTCAGACATATATTGAAGAAATAAAAGATTCTTCAAGATTGTTTTTTCTTATGATAAGTTGATTGGATCAACTAATGTTGGAATTGAATTCCCTAAATTATGAAAGTATGAAAGGTTAATATAGGCTCGTTCACCATCATGTGATATATGAAATAGATGCATCAATAAAACAATCACATGTATATTTGTTGTCAATCGGAAGTTTGACATTTGTAAAATTGTTTGTGCAAGATAATTGACCAAAGAGAATAACTTTCAAAATATGTAATCAAGACAATTCATCTTGATAATGTTGATAAATATCCAAGTTGATTGACACTAAATGCCTTAAATAAATGGTCAATCATTGCTTATTAGAACAAAGCTTCATGGTCTGGAATATGACAAATTATAGATAAAAATATACATCAATCCAATACATTACGATCATTTTCTCCTCAATTGTTATGATCATTTTCTCCTCAATTGATTTATGATCACGGACCATATAACTTTCATCTAATAATTTTGATATGTGATATATAATTAATAAATATACCATGATGCATAGAAGATGGATCCTTCAAGATAGATTGGAATATATGTTAGTTTGTCTAACATAAGGGGGAGATAACAAGAAACTAAGAGCTGAAATACTCTTATTGGATGTTCCTGAAGGACAGAGTCTATGACATGCATGAAATATGCAATTGATCCCAAATAAGATAATTCTTGAAAGCAAAAGAGCACATGATCAAAATGGTCATAATAAAAAGGCAATGTGCTCTTGAAGAGCTTATGATATAACACTTTTTGAAACCTCATGAGAGGGGTAGCTACTTGAAAATAATGAAGTGATGAGATCTCAACAAGTTATGTCGCATTGCAAATCGACAAAAAGAATATTTTGTTGATGATATCTTTGATACAATGTAGCGCAATATTGTAAAAGATTATAAGGATCTAAGCTCTATGGTATATTAAAGCATGCTCTAATTATCAAGTGAAATGATGCATCTTGGTAAGCGCAAAGCTTATTTGACTTGCAATCTAGACACTAGAAAATGTCATGCATTTAATATTGAATATTGTCACTAGACAAAATTGATACGAAAGCATTTGAAGGTTTTGAAATGCATGAAAATATACAAGTTCTTGAAAAACTTATTTATAATCCTCATATTGATTTTAATTTATCAAGAATCTTTCATATTATTATGTAAGTTGATAATTTGAATTGAAACTCTTGAAGAGTTTTCAAAAGGCAATAGATTGTTCGCTTAAAGAAGTTGAAGTGAGTAACTTGCAAAACTCCTTGATCCTAAAGGGAGGATTCATAAAAGAGATAAAACAAAGCATACTTCGTCAAAGCTTTTCTATACACATGAGCTCCAAAAAAATGATGATATAAATATGCAATAGATTTGTTCGAATGACAATATGGTTGATTGGTTTACCAAATCTCGACCAACTGCAACTTTCAAGAAGATGGTACACAAGATTGGGATATGAATATTCAAGTATTTGGATTGATGTTCTGATCAGGGGGAGTTAATACGCGATGTACTCTTTTTTCCTCACAATGTTTTGTCCCATTGAGTTTTCCTTGTAAGGTTTTTAGTGAGACATCAAATAATGCGTATAGTTAGATATGTGTACTCTTTTTCCTTCACTAGAATTTTTCCCCGCAGGATTTTATCTAGTAAGGTTTTAAACGAGGCACATAATCTAGCAAATAGACATTCAAAGGGGAGTGTTATAAACATATTCTATTTATGGAGATTCCTTTAAGAGTTAGGAATCCTACTTGAAGATCGATTCAGTTTTTTACTTGGAGACCAAGTCAGTTTTTCCCCCATAAATATAAGGTTTCCTTCATTGTAATATACATCTAATATTATTCAAGATCAATAAGAAATCTTTTCTCTTCTCCCCTACTTTATTCTTGTATTATTTTATACAGTTTCATAACAAAATTTTCAATTTTTTACTCCAACTTCTCCTCCCCCGAGGACCCCCACCTCCCCATACAAAAAAAAGTTAAAAGTTTATCTTTTACAAAAATTCAAATTTTGCAAATTTCAATTTTTTACTTCACCTCCCCCCCCCACTCACCACCCACTCACCCATCCATCAAAAAAAGAATTTAAATATTTATTTTTAAAAAAATATTTCAAATTATGAAAATATTTTCATGTCAAATATTATTTTTCTAAGAAATATTTTCTACTCTCTAGCTAAAAATAGAAGTTTTGTGCTAAAGAAAAATATTTTTATTCATTAACCAAATAATAGAAAATATTTTTCGAAAAATATTTTTCATTCACCAACCAAACAAAAAAAAAAGAGTTAGAAATCAACTCGTTTTCTAGGAAAATATTTTTCTCCATACCAAATGCACCCTTACTATTTAAGTTGCATATACATCTAATCAAAAATATGTCCACACTTCAACTTTCCGATGGACCTGCTATTATTGTTGATAACAACCTCCAAGCAAATGGAGCAATATTGTTGATAACAACCTCCAAGCAAATGGAGCAATAATCTGGAGCATTCTTGTTATCTATAGGAAACAAATAATTAGATGAAACAGTTCGATGAATATTAAGACTGAACAAATAATCTTTAAAGAACGATAGAGCAAATGACTTGTCAAGATCGAGGTACAAAAAATCAACAACTTCCTTTTGTGAATTGCAAATTTGAAAATTGAATGAATAAACTGAGAAACTATAAACTTGAGGAGTTTCATTAAAAACAATTGCACATATAAAATCACTGATAGCATAAAAATAATTATATTAGACTGTGGTAATCTAGATGTGTCATGATTTCATTCTTATCTTGGTCATAACTAAATTCATAAGACAAGTTATGGATAATATAAATTAATTGCCTCTATTTAAAGAATTTGGTGTTGGACTTTTATTTTTATTTTTATTTTAAATGATTCTTGAGGGAGTCAGGGTGAGTAACACCAACAAGCTACAAGGTGGAGAAAATAAATCTTATCATTGATCCTATGTTGGTTCATAAGTGAATCGTCTTATTAATGATTATCAACTTATCCCATTACTAGAAAATAAAAACCCAGTAACTATGCACCTAAGAGAGGACTCCTCGCAATACAAAGAATCAAGAAAAGCATAAATAAGAGAGACTTTTCCATTATAAAATTAAGAAAAAGAATACTACATTAATCTTATTAAAAAAAAGCCACAACTTAGTAAAGCATAGCAACTTGAAAAGGTTGAAGATAGAACCAAAAAAATATAGAGGTGGTCTATACAACAAACAAACATAGTATCTCAAGGTGGCTTCGTTGAAGCCTTTTTTTTTTTTTTTTTATGTATCTTCATGAATACTGAGGTTTTGATAACATTAAAAAATTGTTATATCAGGAAAAAAGGGTTAAGGTGTGAAACCTCTTAAATGGTGAACGAAAATTGACTTTCTTGATTAAAGTTGTTTGTATATTATACTAATCCTGGGCACGAGCTTTGCACGTGTACCTCATATTATTAGAATACTACTTTAAAACCATATAAATATAATTGTTATTCCACTAAATAATATATTTAAGTTATAAACTAAAATTACAGAAAAAATAAGTTCTTGAATGAAATAAAATTATGTTCAAATGAGTATGGTTATACGGTTTTTCTAACCAATTTTCATATTCTAAATATATGACATTGTTAAATTTATATGTGGATATGAAGTGTAACAAATACTTCATGTCTAAATTTTTTGCTCTGTCTTAAGGAAAAGTAGCCTCCTTACGTTAACATCACAGATAAAATGTAGACCTACATCGAAATAGCAGTTAATTATTGAAAAGACGACTACCCCTATTCCGCTAGTGAACCAGGTTCAGTTAGCAGTACCAACCAGCACATTTAAAGCTGTAAAGAGAGCAAGCAACTTATAGTGGAAAAACTCTTAACTCAAGGGAGAAACACCCACTACCTACACTCGTAGGATTTCAACAACTCTTTATTACTTCAAAACTCGAGCAATGTCAACTTATAACTCACTCAAACACCACAACTATTGAGAGTCAAACCGCCTCTCAATTACAACTCACTCAAAGTAAACAACTTCTTATGATATTTGTCCCTAAACAAAGATTCTAAGAAGATTGTATAACAAACTTGAACAAACAAGAAAACCTAACTCTAGATCTTGCTTGAGTGCTCTCCTTAAGTGCTCGTGCTCTTACTTGTATGCTCTCGCCAATTTCAGATTGCAAAAGTTGTGTTCTCTAGGGTTGAAGATTGTATTTATATTAAACCTTAGAGACATTCTATGTAGAACTCCTTTCTTGAGTAGGATATGATTCTTTTCCATAAAGGATTCCTTTTCCTATGCTGCTGTCTTTTTCGAGTCCCTTCTTGATTTGGTTTCCTTAAATAACTTTCCATCTCCAAGTGGGATTCTGCTTGCGTCACTTGATGCGGATTAGCAGGATTTTGTTCCGCTTGTCATCATCAAAAATACATAGGCACACCTGCAATAATCCTAATAAATTCCCCTTTTTTGATGATGATAAACCTGTGTGCATGCACATGTAGTATTACTACATAAACTTCCCCCTTTTGTCATCTCAAAAAGACAATAAACATTAACACAAAAACACCGAGAAGAAATAGGAATACAGATACCCAAACATAGGAACAACATCAGACACAACACATTAAAACTACTGATATTAGCCATCCATATAAACACAAAGCATAGCTAAGAGAAAGAGAGAAATAGGCAAGCATTATCCAAAACAACAAGGCAAGCACTAATGCCCATATATAGCTTCGAGAAAAAATTATACGACCCAAAAAAATTATCTGTAGTGCCAACAAGAAAAAACTAAATAGGGCTAGCAAAGGACGGGAAGTCCCAAGGGTCAGGGGAAGAGGAGACCGTGCCTAATAACCTAAGAAGAGAGTCCACCCGTTTGTTATGATCCACCTGCTGTTGGAGGAGCTGGTCCTTGAGATAAAACACTTCAACCTGAGATTCCCCCAACCGATCCTAAAGGTGTCCAACCTAGGTCTGAAGGCGAGCTTGCTTAGCTTGAGCCTCCTAAAGTTCCCTCATGATTTTGAGTGACCATCCCAACAGACTTCGGAGGAGCAGGTGCAGCAACAACGACAGGAGGAGTACATTTACACTCGATAGCAGTGTGGCATTAAATCATATCCTTTTTGGCCAAAACCCTCCCTTCCCCAAGTGGAACCTAAAATGCCTTGATGATATGGGTCAACAGATTGCGCAGCTGATGGAGACCAGGTTCTAGATCAATAATTCACCCCATGTGGCGAATGATCAGAGCAGCCCCGTCTATAGGCTACAGCAGGTCAATAGCATGAGCGATCCCCATGTCGCGAAAAGTAGTCTCATGTCTGCGCTCACCCCTTGGTAACACCCCTTTATGCACTACCTCGAATAGAAACTTCAGAAAAGGTGGCACCTCCACCTTGTACACCTTCCTAGGTACATCAGTAACCCTCTTATTAGTAAACTTAGAGGTCAGAACACAACTAACGTCTCCTGTCCAAATGTACTCAGCCAGCCCAACAGAAGGAATATGCAGAATCTCACCCAACTTCACATTGTCAAAAGCAATACCTACCCTATAAACCCATGAGGTAGCCACATCCTCCTCCATTATTGCCAATTTCTCATAAAACTCCGCCACTTCAGTCTCAAATACAAGGGTCTCAATATCAAAGAACAAATTGATCCACCCCTGAGATGCCAGTTTAGGGCACAATTGTCCGATCACTGGACAGGTACGAACCTCAAGATGGATAATCCTACCCCGTAGCACAGCCTTAGAACTAAAGTAGAGGTGCTTCCCTATGTGATTGTAGTTCTCCACATATTTTTTCAAGCAAAAAGGAACAGGAAAGATAGAGGGTGAACCAGGTAAGGGAGTCCCTTCGGGAGAAAAAGAAACATGAACTGGAGAAGACCTAGAGACTAAAGAATTACCATTGCGATTGGAGGATGGCCCAGCCGAGTCAAATGAACGCCTCTTGCTCCTGGTAATGGGGCCACAAGTGCAAGAGCAGTAGGCTTTGGAGAAGAGGACGAAGGGACCTAGCATTGAAGGAGACCTCTGCGAGCCTGAGCTAGCGGAATATCATCCTAAGAGTCCGAATGCTCCGATAGTAGAGTAGACAAAGTGGGGGTCGGAGTAGCGGCAGGAGTAGGAGACACATGGGCAGGTGAAACGATTTGAACTAGTGGTGTGTTAGTGGAGGAGGATGAAGGAGAAGGCTTCTCAATCAAACATCGACGGGAGGGAGTAGGGTCTGGGATAGAAAGGTCGACATCAGTGTGATAGGGTTTGGCTATAGTGAATGGAAAGCAAGGCTGATAGAAGGGCAGGTCCGGAGATGGAGAGGGGGAAAAGTGAGAGGGTATATCAGTGGTGGCCGATGGTGGGGACAATGGTGTTGAATGGGTGTGATTCTCATTGGTTTTCTTGAAGGAAGGGTTTTCTTTTCTTGTTTGACAAAGACTAAAAGATGAATGGGCATTTTAGGCACACAAATAAGGTATTAAGAGTTTATGAGAAGTTGGAAAGGACGTCAGGATGTGATGGAAATGAGGTGTTCTGACATACTGCAACCGACACGACTCTTGAGATCCCGAGAAATGGTGATATTGGCCTTTTGAAGCAAGAGACCTTCCCGCTAAAAGAAGGAACAGATAAGAAGAACCATGTGCAAAGATTGACTACAGATAACTTTTCACAAGGTATGTATACATTCTAGCAGTGAAAGTAGTGAGGCAAGGGCGTGTCAGTTGGATTGGCATGTGAGAACCAGTTTCCCCTGACTATGCAATACTCCGGCGTTGGACACTAAGGGTAATATCAGCAGTTCCCAATAAAGGAGTCTAGACGTAGGTTCTTGAGAATGATACTTGTATTTCAGATCAAAGTTAGTAGTCTCGTACAATGCTTTAAAATACAAGTTAAGATGTGACAAAAGAGAGTTAAGAGTCCCTGATTAACCCCAGATATAGGCGATTTAGCTCAAAGTGATCCCGGCATAGGGCCTTTGTGAAGATATCGACAACCTGGTCCTCAGTCTTGCAGAAAACCATTTCAATAAACCCATTTTCTACATTGTCCCACACGAAGTGGTGCCATACATCAATGTGCTTGGTGTGCTTATAATGGACTTGGTTCTTTGCTATGTTCACTACACTTGTTTTATCACACATAATGGGGATGCAGTTGACCTATATATCGAAGTCCACAAGCTACTGTTTAATCCAGAGAAGCTGAGCTCAGCTAGAGGCTGCAAGTACATATTCAGCCTCAACAGTAGAAAGGGAAACCAAGTTTTATTTCATCGTTGCCCAGGAGTCCAGACATGGTCCCAAGAAATGTGCCATTCGACAGGTACTCTTTCTATCGATTGGTAACTGACATAATTAGCATCTGCAAATCCACTAATTTGAATGAAGCACCAGTGGGGTACCAAAGTACCAGGTTCATGGTCCCTCTAAGGTAGTGCAGAATCCGTTTGATAGATTTGAGATGTGACTCTTTAGGTTTGGACTGGAATCTTGCACACATACCCACACGCTAAACACAATATCTGGTCTGCTAGCCGTCAAGTACAGTAGTGATCTAATCATTCCTCTGTACTTGGTTTCATATACCCCAATACCAGCATCATTTCTGTCTAGTTTCGTAGTGGTTGCCATGGGTGTGTCACTGATCTTGGCATCCACCATCCCAAACTTAGCAATTAGTTCCTTGATGTACATCTGTTGATGTATAGATGTTCGCCTATACCTGATGTGTTTGGAAACCTAGGAAGAAGTTTAGTTCCCTTATCATGCTCATCTCAAACTCAATCCCTATGAGCTTTACAAATTCTGTACTGAGATCTTCTTCCGTTCCTCCAAAGATGATGTCATCAACATAGACCTAGATTATGAGGACATGAGGACCTTTTTTTCCTAAAAAATATTGCATTATCAGTTTTTCTTCTAGAGTATCCATGACTTAAGAGGAAGCTGGAGAGTCTATCATACTAGGCTTTGGGTCCTCTTTTAGTTGATACAGAGCTTTATCTAGTTTATACACATAATTGGGATATTCATGATCTTTAAAACCAAGGGGTTGCTTAATATAAACTTCTTCCTAGAGATACCCATTGAGAAATGCACTTTTAACATCCATCCGGTCTAGCTTGAATTTCATGTGTGCAGCAAAGGCTATGAGCATTTGAATAGCCTCAATGTGTGGGACAGGGGTGAAGGTCTCATCATAGTTGATACCTTCTTCTTAATTGTAGCCTTGCAGCAGAAGTATGGCCTTATTTTTGTTGACGATGCCCTGTTATTCCAGCTTGTTCCTGAATACCCATTTGGTCCCGATGATGGTCTGATGTTCATGAGGAGGTACTAGGTGCCATACCTTTCTTCGCTCAAACTGTAGGAGCTCTTCCTCCATAGCTGATATCCATTCTTCATCTAGAAGTGCCTCCTTGACATTTTTAGGTTCTACTATAGAGACATATGCAGAGAAGGCACACATGTTCCTGAGCTTTGACCTGGTAGATATCCCTAAGTCTAGAGGAGTCAATAGATTCTCAAGAGAGTATGAGCTTTTGTGCTTCCAGCTATGTCCTGGATCCTACGGTGTTGGATTATTGCTAGTGATGCTTGAAGGACCAACTTCAGCCGAGTGTGATGCTCCAGATGAGCCATTTCCATCAGGGGAGGTAGCCTCAAGTGATTCTTCTCTCTCCATATTACTAGAAGTCCGAGGACTAGGTTTACTGGACTGTTCCATGTTATTTTTATCATCTAAATGCTTCTTCTTGTCAGTTGCTTCTGGCTCAACAACTTTCTCGGCCACAGAATTGACGTCATCAAATATAACACATACACTTTCTTCAAAACATTTTGTCCATTTATTGTACACCTTATAGGCTTTACTATGAGAGGAGTACCCTATGAAAACTTCCTCATCACTCTTGGCATCAAACTTTCCTAGAGCATCCTCTCCATTGTTGTGTTCAGACACAACCAAAGGAACGAAGATGGGCTAGATTCGATACCCTTTAGTAATTCATATTGAGTTTTATTCAAGATAAGCCTAATCATGCATCTATTGATGATATAGCAAGCGGTGTTCATTGCCTCAGTCCAAAAGCTCTGTGGAAGATTGCTGGCTATCAGCATGGTTCTACCCATATCCTCCAAAGTTCTATTCTTTCTTTCCACAATCCTATTTTGTTGAGGGGTTCTAGGGGCTGAGAAGTTGTGAGTCACGCCATTTTTATCACAGAACATGAGGAACTTTGAGTTCTCAAAATTTTGTATCGTGGTCTGTTATCAAGTTCATCAGATGGCAATTTAGGTTCTTTTGAACCATTTTAGCAAACACAACAAACACATCAAATGTTCATCCTTAGATCTTAGGAAGAATATCCATGTGAACCTTGAGTACTCATCTACAAGTACGAAAATATACATGTTTCCTCCTCGACTTTGGACTCGCATAGGGCCACAGAGGTCCATGTGAACCAGTTCCAGAGGCTGGTGAGTACTAACTAGGCCAACTGGTTGAAAGCTACTCCTGACATGTTTTTCTTGAGCATCACCTCTACACACTTGATCCTCACTGACCTTTCCCACAGGTAGTCCCAGAACCAGCTCCTTTCAGATCAGTTTACTGATTATTGAGAAGCTGGCATGCCCTAGTCTTTTGTGCCATAGCCCAGATACATTGCTCATGGCACTTACGCACTTTAACTCAAGTTACCTAGTTCCATTTATATCAATCTTGTACACATTTTTATGTCTCTTCCCCTTAAGAATAATCCTCTTGGAGACGATATTTGTCACTTTACATTTAGAGGCAGTGAAGAGTACATCGTTTTCTTTGTCACACATTTCAAAGACACTTAGTAGATTATACTTTTGTCCCTTCATTGTCAATGCATTGATACACAGATGGTCCCACCTTTCCAATACCTTTGATTTCCCCTTGTTTCCCATTTCCAAAGCCTACATTCCCGCATTGGAAATCACTCAGTAGAAGGAAGTTACGTTTGTCTCCTATCATGTGTCTGGAGCATCCGCTGTTTAAGTACCATTGCTTCTATGTTCGTTCTACTGGTTCCTGCACAATTAACAAGGCTTAGATTTGGGTACCCAGATCTACTTGGGTCCCTTTTGATTGTAAAAAGGGTGAATAGGATCCCTTTTTGCCCAGGAGGGAAGTTTCTTCTTAACCTTTTAATTTGTGATGGTTCTAGAAGAATATATACTTTCATTATTAGCCTAGTTAAAGCTAGGTGGATATCTTCTTCTTGACCAGTACTTGTTTGTTCTAGGCGGATACTTTCTTCATGTTCTATATCTATTAGCCCTACGTGGATATCTTCCCCCAGTTCTCCTTCTTTTCCCCTTTTTTTCATAGTTCATGTTGATGTAGGAGAGATTGCTGTCACGAGCCTTTGAGTTTTTATTGCAGTTATCTCTCAGATGACCAGTCTTACCACACAAGTTGCAAAGGACTTCATGGACTATTGTATGATCTTTGGGTTCCTTGAACTTGAACTTGATCTGGTACTTGGTGGTGGACTGACCTTGCTACATATCATCGAGCATTGTAGAGGACTTGGTCCACTTCATGTTATGCTCTAATTCAGCTTTGGTCTGGTCAAGTTCCTTTAAAAGGACCTCATTTTTATTAGACGAAATACCAAGCTCATCTCCCAATTTTTTAACTTTTTCTTCCAAGTCTTATTGGTCTGATTCATTGCAGTTTTTTTCTTTTCTAGAGGACTTAAGGTTGTCAATCTCCACTAGTAGTTTTTGATTGACATTTTCAAGGTCTACATTCTCAATTTTTATCTGAGCGTAGTCCTCTAGAAGGAGGACCTTGGAATTGCAAACGATCAGATAGGCCTTAATCAGAACTTGCGACAAGGACTCAAGCTTTTTCTTAGAATACAAATGAATGTTAGCTTTAGCTTATTCATAAATTACTTGGTATCTAATAGTGCACTTTCCTTATCATGAGAACCAGCTCCTGCCATCAATGCCAGATTTTCTTGATTCCCATCAGACATGTAGTTGTCAGAATCGAGATCAGTCACTATGGCCACTTGTTCCTTGCTACTTTCATCATCAGATTCTTCCATAGCTACAAGACCCAGGAAATCATACTTCTTTAGTTCCTCAACAGCTATAAGAGATTGATTTTCAGGTGCCTCTTCATCAGATTCCTCACCAGTGTTGCCGGACAAGGCAACAAGAGCTCTCTATACAAAGATATCTGCTTCTTGATTGGTCATCCTCCTATCCTTGCGAATATATGGTTCAACCCTGTTTTTTTTTTTGGGTTTTTCAAGAATGTTCTTCTTGTACTCAAGTGCCCAAAGAGGACAAAACTTGATGAAGGATCAGGACTTTCACACTTGTGACATAGTTGTTCCCTTAGACCTTTCTCAACAGCTTATTGTGTAGGCTTTCTTTGTCCACCAGTTCCCTTTCACAATACTTGTTAAAACTTCTTAGTGATCAATGCAATATTTTCCGCCTCAAAGTCGTCTTTCTCAGTAGCCTTCATAACCAGGTTCTTATCCATTATCTTATTGTTCAATTCTTTCTCCTAGTTCTTCTCTAGCTGATGGGTCACTAGAGTACCATCACCTGATCCATGGTCATGGTGTCACAACCCAAACCTAGGGCCTAGACGTGACATGGTGAATGGGGAGCCGAAGGGACCCCAAACAAGCCTCTTAGTATATTAATCACACATCTTTGTCGCACAAGCAAAGTAAAAAACATAATAGATATAAACAAGGGGATTCAGGACTAAGGGAAAGAGTTGAATACTTATATAACATAGAAGAGTCAAAGCTCAAAGCATAATTATATCACTTGTCCAACAACACCTCTAAATATGGAATTGAGCGGGGGCCACGACACTTTCTGGGCTCACCCTTATAGTCATAAACACCCAACAAAAGAAAAGAGTCTTTACATAGCATGAAATCAATAGATATTGTCCTCAGATTTGAGGAATCACCTAAACTTGCTTCAAGAGATAGTACTAACCACGTGGAAGAGGAGGGTGATCAAATGGAGTTTCAGTTCCTACATGGTAACATCATGTAGGCATAGATTATGCGTTAGTATGTTTGAATGTACTAAGTATGTAGGAAGCAATGCAACAAGAGATAGGCAACATAGTCAAAATGCGTAACCATAAGCAAAGGATAAATATAATATCAATATGACATGCATGATAATTCTTGAAGAAAAATATGCTTGAAAATCATATAATTTATAATTATAGCCTACATGTATAGGAAGAGACCTCATCACATAGTCCAAGCAAACTATTACTTGAACTCCAAGGCATACCATCCCCTTAGAAGGTGATTGATGCTTGGTATCCCCTCAACAAGGCAACCGAGACTTAACACCCCCTCGATAAGGTGATTGAGGCTTGATACCCCCTCAACAAGGCCACCGAGGCTTGACACCCCCTTGACAAAGTGATTGAGGCTTGATATCCCCTCAACAAGGCCACCAAGAGCTTAACTTGTTACTTGCAAAATCATAGATACTTTTCATGAATTCCACTCATATATACATTCCTTTCATCATCATAAAACCACTTGACTCATAGACCATGCAATAGATCATCAATAACTCAAGAATCCTTAACAAGGTATTTTATCAAACACTTGGTGGGTGTGTAATGCTAGTTCAAAATCATGCAATTTAAGAGTGAAATCATGTGAGAAAAATCAATATAAATGAACCCACCAACACTTGGTAACACCCTCATGCAAGATACATTGAAATCCATCATCAAATCTCACAATAGATCATAGTTTTATAGCTCAAAATATGCATAGTCAATCAACATTTCATAAAACTCCAACATAGTTTATAATCATAATTCATAATAAGAGATACCCATAGATAATCCAATTTGAAAACATGCAATTCTTATAAAAAGGAAGATTGGGCACCATGGGTGAGAGGACCCAATGATTAAAACCCACATACCTTAGACCTTGAATTTCTTGAACTTGGGTTGAGAAAGACTTGAAGCTTGAAAGGGGGTCTTGGAATCCAAAACTTTCTTGAGTTCCCTTGAGTTCCTATTGGGGTTTTGGTGAAGGCTCTTGAGAGAATTTGATTGTGTATTTAAGTTGAGAGGAACAAATTTGATCCTTTTAAATAAGGTTTAGGTCTTTTTGGAAACTTAAGATAACTTTGGAAGTCCTAAAAAGCCATTAGAATAGATTAAATTTACGAAAATGCCATTAGTGAAATGGAGGGAAAATTGTCGAAAGGTCACCTCACTGGCTGATTCATGGGCCGTGTGAAGCCACATGGTCCATTTACTGGTCCTTCAAACCATACTTAGAAAATTTCACAAAAGTTACGAGACGGTATAAACTTAGAAAAATTTTTGCTCAGGAAGCCTCATGGAAGGCGTCACGGCCTGTACCACACCACACGGTCAGTGTGGCTAGTCGTGGCACATGACTTGGACAAAATATGGCCATTTCAGGCCCCAGACCAGTCTCACGGGTCGTGAGATGCCACACGACCATTTACTAGCCCGTGTGGCAACACAGCACAGAGGGGCTCTACGAAAACGGGTATAACTCCTTCATCCGAATTTGGAATGAGATGAAACCAAGTGCGTTGGAAAGATAACTCAAAGTGATTTCATTTGGTATGTTTAGGTCATCCAGTTCCTTGTATGCTAAAGGTTATGACCATTAAAAGTTGACCCTTACACAAACCAACAACTAAAACTCAATTTAAAGGGAAGTCTTGAACTCATCCAAGTACTAGAAGTCTTTCATGATCCTAATACACTTCCCAACCATACGAATGAGGTTTAAAACATAGGCACATATGTATATGGAGTTATGGTGTGTCACACATGGTGTCTACATCCTTAGCCTCAATAATAGCTTCTACCTTACTTTCCCAAGATATTTTTCGAATTGTTTTACCCATAGGAATGACCTCCCCCAAAGAGTAGATCTCATTCATCATAGTAGAGAACCTGGTTACTATTGCCTAGATGGCTTCTCCTTTAGGCATTCTGAACAGCTCATACTGTAGGTTTAGATTATCAATCCTTGCCTTTTTCACCTGAGTAGTTCCCTCATGAGCCACCTGCAGTGTGTCCCATATTTGTTTAGCATCTTGACATGAAGAAATCCTATTATATTCATCGGGACCAATGCCGTACAAAAGAATCTTTTTAGCCTTGGCATTGTTCTGGATGACAATCTTGTCTGCGTCATTCCACTCAAGGCATTCCTTAGGTACTCTTGGGGTGCCAGAGGTCTCTCCATCATTCATTGGGATTGTTGGTCTGTTGAGCGCAACATTCCAGAGATCAGGATGTTCCCCTTCTATATGATTCACCGTCCAAGTCTTCCACCATCCGTAGTCGTGTCCGTTGAAAAATGGAGGTCTGGACTGAGAGGCTCCTTCTTATGTTGTGGGTGGGGCTGCCATTATCTTTTCAAGGTTATTAGGCTTGATTTGAAAAATCCTGCTCTGATACCAATTGAGAAGATGACTACCCCTATTCTGCTAGTGAACCAGGTTTAGTTAGCAGTACCAACCAGCACGTTCAAAGCAGTAAAGAGAACAAACAACTTATAGTGGAAAACTCCTTGCTCAAGGGAGAAACAACTACTACCTACACTCGTAGGATTTCAACAACTCTTATTACTTTGAAACTTGAGCAATGCCAACTTACAACTCACTCAACACACCATAACTATTGTGGGTCAAACCCACTCTTAGTTACAACTGACTCAAAGTAAACAACTTATGACAATATCTGTCCCTAAACAAAGATTCTAGGAAGATTGTCAAACAAACTTGAACAATCAAGAAAACCTAACTCTAGATCTTGCTTGGGCGCTCTCCTTAAATGCCCGTATTCTTGCCTGTATGCTCTCGCCTGTTTCAGATTGCAAGAGTTGTGTCCTCTAGGGTTGAAGATTGTGTTTATATTAAACCCTAGAGACATTCCATATGGACCTCCTTTCTTGAGTAGGGAACGCTAATCTTTTCCATAAAGGAGTCATTTTCCTATACTGCTGCCTTTTCCCAATCCCTTTTTGATTTGGTTTCCTTAAATAGCTTTCCATCTCCAACTGGGATTCTGCTTGCGTCTCCCGATGCGGCGTAGCAGGACCTGGTTCCGTTTGTCATCATCAGGACTGCATAGGCGCACTTGCAATAATCCTAACAACTATGATAAAAATAGTTAATGAATACTGATATTAGAAAATTTAATCAATAAATAATAGCAATAATTTTTCGCATAGGTGTGTCCTTTTTTTTACTCAAAATTATGAGTCCTTTCATTTGTAAATTCGGATTACTAATATGAATATTATAGATTGTTGGAGAAGAAAATTGAATGACTGAACTTGCTTTCTCGTATTACTCTTAAGTCACCACCAGATCTGAATCATTCTCGTAAGAGATAGACTTGAATGCATGTTTGTTGTATTTGTACAGAAAAAAGATTCTTACCATGTTTGAGTGAAGATAAAAGGAATAAAGTAATAAACCGATTGCACTTTGTTTACTTTTATAATGTGCAATAGGATTATTAGAAATATTATTACCATGGCAACTGAAAGGATGAGTGAAGTGGATAAATTAAATAATGAAGTGAAATGACTTTTGTTGTTCAGTTTATGGAATGACATAATGTATGTGTACCATTGTGTAATGATCTTAATGGTCATTTTTTGTGAATTTCCGTAAATATTATTATTTTGTCCTTTCGTTAGTTGCTCCAAATCTTATTTGAGCTAATTGTGTGGTTGGTAATGGCATATTATGTATACAAAAAGTATAATGTGAGTGTGTACGTTTTGGAAGCTTAAGTTGTTCAAAAAGTGAGTTTGTGTACCATTCATTGTTTCAAATCTCGAAATAGAATTGTGTCGATTCCGTTAGTTCTGCATTGTGTTGCAGCAAATGAAGTGACAGAACCAGATTTAGAGTCCGTACGTAGAAATGAGGTCAAAAGTTGAAAACGTTGGTTTAAAATGGGTTAGGTTTGACTTTGGTCAACGATTGAAATTCAGATGCTTGGTTTGAAATTTTAATGGTTCTGTTGGATTTAGGGGATAACGTTAGGCCTAGGAGAGGCATTGTCATATTTTTTCGGGAGTCCCGAGGGCATTGTGGTCATCTGAGGTCCTAAACTAGTTTCATTTTGATTTATGGGGCAGCGGGTCAAGGAGTTTTTGACTAGTCTGTCATTTTTTCTATTTTTGAGTTCTAAAATCTTGGAGGGTCAATTTTGTTTTTCGTGAATTTTCATTTTGATAAATTTTCCAAACACAAAATCTTTTATTTTTGATTTGTTGTGATTTTGACTTAAATTTTTTGGTTTCAACCCTCCAATTTTTATGGTTTTTTTCAAAAACATGATTCAAACTTTAAGTGATAATTTCTCCCTCAGTTTCTACTCAAATTTTAAGAGATTTTTACCCATAAACTCCATTTTTTGCGTAGAATCTAATTTTGAGCTCAATTTCTAGATTCAAAAATTTCAAAAATACAACCTAATTTTTTAGTCATTTTACCATCGAACTAAATTCTTATTAATATTGGTATCAATTAACTCTTTTTGACATGTATATCTCATTCTTGACAGTGGTTTGACGTTTCGGAGTCGATTTTGTGAATTCATTCATCGGATTGACTAGTTCGTGTGTGATTCGACCTTCGAGGTCAGTTTAGCTTGTCCTCCTTGGAATCAGATTAGGTTATTGAGTTTGTTTATGTGATAAGCCATGAGATTGGATCAACTCATGGGAAAAGTGATACTTATTATGTTGATAATTCATGATATGTTGTTGTAATTGTGATTGCGAGTACTTACTGGCATTTGAGACACTTCTTGGGATATTTGTGATATAAATTGAGACTTGCAAAGTCATATAATATCATTTATACGATGAGGCATGATATAATTGGAAAATTGATGAAATTTGAGACTTGAGGGTTATTGAGAACTTTGGATCTTAATTGTGGTATTTATAAATTATATTTGGAATTATGCTGACTAGCTTATTTGAAATTCTATTGGATTGTTGTGATATCTTGAAACTGCGACATTTGCGTGCGTTCTTTCTCATGTCAGCATTGTACTACCTAAGATTGGAAATAAATATTTTTTGAAATAAATATTTGTATCTTGAGTTCCTGACCACGGCGCCATTTACGATAGGGTAGTGAATACATTGTGATTTCCTTATTCAGGAGGAGGTTGAAAGATTGTGATACATTATGGTTTCTCTTATCTACGAGGAGGTGGAAAGGTTGTGACATTGTGGTATATGGTCGGCGAGACCCCATAATTTCCCCTTAGTTTATGGAGTCTTAACTCGATGGGGGTAATATACGACAGGCTAAGCAACAATCTTGATTTCACCAGTACCATCCATGTATTGCATACATCTCATCATCATTGCATCATTGACTGTATTCGATTTACAATACTGTCATGTTGAGATTTATGTACTTGTCCTATTTATATCTATATATATTGGCAGCAACTTGCTAGGCTGGTTTTCCTGTTGTAGGTGGAAGAGTTCCAAGTT
>JAPFFP010099316.1:0-19890 GCA_026153255.1 Solanum medicagineum | reverse complement strand
TTCCACAATACTAGTTGTGGATTTAGCTATTCATGTTATGGGTAGTTGAAGAACTTATAAATTGAGAAAACATAATTAACCACCTACCCAATTGAATTGATAATCAAGAAAATCAAAGACTGATTGAGAATCACAAGATTGAAGATCAAATTAATTCACAAGTTTATTCTCACAATTTTCTCTCACAAGTATTGAGATCTCCAAGTACAAACCCTAAAAATAATGAATAATGATGTCCTCTCTTGTAAAATTTCTAATAGATAACCTAAAAGTACTATTTATAGTAATTACAATTAAGTCCTAAATAAAATAGAAAAAGTGGTCGGCAACTTCTAGGAAAGGTCTCTACGACTCGTAGTATCCTCTACGACTCGTAGTCGGGGTCTCATAGTCAGTCCTCGGATTCTGGACTTCTCTTCTACGACACAACATCATGACTCGTACACTAATCTATGATCATAATGCATGTTCATAGGCTTCAACTTCATGAAACTGCCCCTCACTAAAATATCTTCATGAAACCTATCAATACGACTCATAGACGACTCGTATGCATATCTCGTTGAGCTTATCTTCAAAATTCATCCTTCTTAAATTTATCACGGAACTGCCTCGATGACTCGTAGAATGCTCTACGATTTGTAGAGCGTCTCATAAATCATCAAAAAACCAGCAATATTCTGCAATTTTACCCCAAATCATGGCCAACCTGTATTCCTGAAAATCTAAACACAAAAACACATAAAACAAACAAATATTCATTGTGTAACAACCCTAGCCCAGGTCCTGGATGTGACATGGCGAATGGGAACCCGTAGGGACACAAACAAGCCTCTTAGCATATCAATCATACATCCTTGGTCACAGAAGCAAACTAAACAACAACAAAGATAATAAAAAGGGAAACTCGGTCTAAGGGAAGTCTTTGATAATCATGAAACATAAAGAGTCAAGCTTATAGCATAAATACATCATAACATTCTAACAACACCTCTAAACATAGAATAGAGCTGGGGCCATGACACTCTCTGGACTCACCCTCATAATGTCATATGTTCAACATCAAAAAGTATTAGAAATAGCAAGAGAAAGTATATAGTGTCCCCAAACTTGAGGACTCACCAAGCTTTCTTCGAACAATCTCACTAGCCACGTGGAGGACGATCAAGAGGAGCTCCGGTCCCTACATGGCGATATCATGTAGGCATAAAGTATGCGTTAGAACATTTGAATGTATTAAGTATGTAGGATGCAATGCAACAAGATATAAGCCAATATAGTCAAAATGCATAGTAATAGGTAATAGGTAAGCATAATCTCAATATGGCATATATGATCGATGCTTGAAGTAAAACATGTTTATAAATCATTCAACTTACAAAGATTATGATACATATGTGGGAAGAGACCACAACTGATAAAAACTAAGAATGAGCGAACTACAACTTGGAATCCCAATGGTTAACCCTCATTGGTAAAGAGGTGGTCTACTTGCAAAGGTAAACCATACTTCACCTTATGAGAGCCTGTACCATTTCTAAGAAGCAACCCCCCTTATGGTCTCATTTCAAGGTGGATTTCATTAAGAACTGAACTAAATGGATCCACTAGTAAAGTAAGGGTAAAGTATACTCCTATATTGGCACATAATTTGAGGAAAGAGAGCAAACCCTCCATCCATCAGTGCTAAGCCTAATCCCATAGAATAATCGAAATAATCACACTTTAGCAATTTGTAAGAAACATTGAAACATGACATGAGTAGCTTTAAAACATCTTTGACCCCTAATGGTAAGCCTAACTTTAAAACATAAAAATAGATCATCATCAAACATTACCCTTGCATTAACATCAAAGGCTCACAAGAGGTAAAATCTTTGAAAAAGTGCTTAATCCAGCATTTACAACATCATAGACATTTTCATGAGTTCAAATCATCATTAAGTCACTTGACTCATAAATCATGCAATAGATCATCAACAACTCTAAGAATCCTTGCAAAGACATTTTATTAAACACTTGGTGGGTGTGCAATGCTAGTTGAAAATCATGTAATTCAAGAGTGAAATAATATGAGAAAAGTAAATGTAAATCAACCCACCAATACATAGTAAAACTCTCATGTAAAATACCTTAAAATCCATCATCAAATCTCATAATAGATCATAGTTTGATAAATCAAAACATACATAGCCTCAATAGACAAAAGCAACTCATAGTATGAGTTTGAGATAGATAGACATGTATATTTAATCAACATTTCATAAAATGCCAACATATTTCATACTTATAATCCATAATAAAAGATAGTCATAGATAATACAACTTGAAAACATGCAATTTCCATAAGATAGGATGATTAGGCTCCATGGGTGAAAGGACCCAATGGATAAAACCCACATACCTCAAACTTGGGTTTTCTTGATGTAAACTCGAAGGAGACTTAAAGCTTGAATGGAGTTCTTGAGATCCAGAATTATGCTTGAGACACTTGAATTTGGATGAAATATTTGGTCAAGTGTTGGAGAGGGTTTTGAGAGGGTCCTCAATGATATAGAGTTGAAAAATGGCTAAGTATAGGTGCTTTCACGCATAAGTGGGCATGGGGCCATGACCTCAATGCCTTAGCCAGAAACAGGAAAAATAAGAAAGTCACAACACCGCTCTGTGACAGGTCCGAATTGCGAGCCATCGCGGATAGCTTCTTTCTCTGAAAATTTTGCAGAAATCAATTTTCACTGTGGGTACTCTAAATCGGTGTTATACCTATTCCCACTTAATTTTGTCCCCTGATCAAGAATATCAAGTCAGATTTTTTATATCACGAACAAATTTTGAGATATACGAAAATTACGATTATGGGCATTTGAGAAGTACATTTTTGGGGCATTTTGGGGGCGTTTCAATATCTCCCTCTTGGCAACATTCGTCCCCGAATGTCAATGAAACATACATAAAAGAAGTGATAAGAAGATTTCAGCCCGACATGAATGCAACGATACGTTTGAACATCATTTTTAAAAATCTCAATCATGAAAGTCAAAATTACCATAAACTTGTCAACATAAACATGAATACATGCAAACTGACACAAGGGCCGAAACTTATGACTTGAAATCATATAGGGGACTTAGATTCATATTTTAAGCTTGAGTAGAGTGAAAGAGATATGTATATCATTTTCTCATGTCTGCCTCGGCTTCCCATGTGGCACTTTCAACTTGTTGGTTCCTCCAAAGGACCATAACAGAAGCTACATCCTAGTTTCTCAACCTCTTCACTTGTCTATCCAAAATCTCCACCGAGACCTCCTCATAAGTCAAATTATCTCCTACAATGCCCACAACATCCAAAGTCATTATAGCATTAGGGTCACCCACACACTTTCCCAACATGGACACATGGAAGACCGGATGAACCACGACCATCTCCATAGGCAACTACATCTCATATGCAACCTTACCAATCCTCCTCAAAACTCTATAAGGACCCACAAACCTTGGGCTTAACTTCCCCTTTCTTTCCAAATCTAACCACACCCTTTATAGGTGAGACTTTCAAATAGACCCAATCACCAACCTTAAACTCAAGATCACTTCTTCTCACATCGGAATAGGACTTTTGTCTACTTTGGGCTATTTTCAATCTCTCCTTAATCAACCTCACCTTCTTCAAGGTATCCATTACCAATTTTGGACCTATCAAAGCCACTTCCCCCACTTCAAATCACCTAACCGGGGATCTACAGTGCCTACCATAAAGAGCCTTAAGAGGAGTCACACCAATGCTTAAGTGGTAGCTATTTGTTGTAAACAAATTCAATGAGTGGAAGGTATTCATCCCATCTATTGTTAAACTACAAAACACAAGATCTAAGAATATCCTCAAGAGTTTGGATAGTCCTCTCGGGTTGGCCATCCGTTTGAGAGTGAAAAAAGACCTCCGAAAGTGAGAAGTGAACACCAAGATCCGAAATGATAGACAAGGGCACCCTATGCAATCTAACCAACTCATGAATATACAATTTGGCATAATCTTTGGAACCATAAGTAGTTTTGACCGGTAAGAAGTGAGTTGACTTTGTCATTCTATCCACAAAAACCCAAATAGGGTCAAAATCTTTCCTAGTCTGAGGCAACCCAACCACAAAATCAATGTTGATTTCCTCCCACTTCCAAGTAAGCATCTCTATGTCTTGGTCTAGGCCATACGGCCTTTGATGTTCGACTTTCACTTGTTGGCAATTGAGACATTCGGATATGAACTTGGCAATGTCTCTCTTCATACCACCCCAGCAATACACTTCTCTCAAGTCTCTATACATCTTTGTAGAACCAGGGTGAATGGAATAGGATGAATTATGGGCTTCCTTCAAGATCAATTCTTTCAAATCATCCACATTTATCACACATAATCTACCTTGGTACCTAAGGGCACCATCTCCCCCTTGGGAGAAAACCTCCACCTTACCATCTCTCACCAAGGCCTTCAACTCTAGCAAGGCGGGGTCAAAATCTTATTTTGCCTTCACCTCCTCAATCAAAGAAGACTTAGAACCATCAACAACCACTACACTATCATTATCAACTTCATCCAACCTAACTCCCAATCTAGCCAACCAATGACCTCTCTAGCCACCTCTTTACAACCATCAATAACATGAGCTAGACTACACATAGACACCCTACATAGAGCACCGGCCATAATATTAGCTTTGCCAGGGTGATAATGCACACTCATATCATAATCTTTAAAGAGTTCTAACCACCTTCTTTGTCTCAACTTAAGATCTTTTTAGGTGAACATATATTAGAGACTTTTGTGGTCAGTAAGCACATCAACATGAACCCCATACAAGTAGTGATACCAAATTTTCAAAGCAAATACCACGGCCGCCAATTCAAAATACTGGTGGTATAGTTCTTCTCATGCACCTTAAGTTTTCTAGAGGAATATGCTATCACCTTACCACTTTGCATCAAAACACACCCCAAACCAATTCTTGAGGCATCACAATATACAACAAACCCTTCCAACCCTTCTGGTAGAGCAAACATAGGAGCGGAGACAAGCTTGTCTTTCAAAGTTTGGAAACTCTTTCCACACTCACTGCTCCACACAAATTTTGCCTTCTTTTGTGTCAACTTAGCTATGGAAGAAGCAATAGAAGAGAAACCAGTTACAAACCTCCAGTAATATCCTGGCAAACCCAAGAAACTTCTAAATGTCCAATGGAGTCAAAGGTCTAGGCCAAGTTTCTAATCAGCTCCATCTTCTTAGGATCCACCTTAATACCATCACCCGGCACCACATGCCCTAGAAAAGCAACCTCTTTGAACCAAAACTCACATTTCTCATATTTTGCCTATAACCTCTCCTCTCTCAAGATTTGCAATACCACTCTCAAGTGATCCACATGCTCCTCCTCACTATAGGAGTAAATCAAGATATCATCAATAAAAACCACCACAAACAAGTCAATGTAGGGTTTAAAGACCCTATTCATAAGATGCATAAATATAGCCGGTGCATCAGTCAACCCAAAGGACAAAACCACAAACTCAAAGTGCCCATATCTAGTTCAAAAATCCATCTTGGGAATGTCACACTCCCTCACTTTCACTTGGTGATATCTGGATTGAAGATTAATCTTGGAAAAGTGACTAGCCCCTTGAAGTTGATTAGTAAGGTCATCAATCCTTGGTAGAGGGTACTTGTTCTTTATGGTGACTCTATTAAGTTGCTGGTAATCAATGCACATTCTAAGTGAACCATCCTTTTTCTTGACAAACAACACTGGTGCACCCAAAGATGAGTTACCAGGCCTTATAAAACCATTTTCCAACAAATCCATCAACTGCTCCTTCAACTCCTTTGACTCCATCAGGGTCATACAGTAAGAGAGAATAGAAATGGGTTGAGTATCGGGAAGGATTTCTATACCAAAATCTATTTTCCTTTCAGGATGAACATCGGGAAGCTCATCGGGAAAGACATCAAGAAACTCATTAACCAACGAAACCGACTCAATAGGAAGGACCTTGGACTTCACATCCCTAACCCTCACAAGATGATAAAGACAACCTTTAGAAATCAACTTTTGGGCCTTAATACAAGAAATGAATCTACCATTGACCACCACATCATGACTTTCCCACTCAAGGACAGGTTCATTGGGGAATTGGAATTTAACCCTATGGGTTCTACAATCAATAGAAGCATAATATGCATGCAACCAATCCATCCCAAGAATGACATCAAAATTCACCATATTTAATTCAACAAAATCACAAGGCAAGATTTTTTGCAAAATGAACACGGGACAATATCTATAGACTCTTTTAGCAACAATGGACTCACCAATGGGGGTAGACACTTTATAAAGTTCACATAATAATTCGGGAATAACATGAAGCTTTTTGACAACAAAAGGTTAATAAAAGAAAGAATGGCACCTAGGTCTACCAATGCATACACATCAAAATCGAAAACCTTTAACATACCGGTAACAACATTGGGCACATCTTCAACTCCTTGTCTCCCTTGAAGAGCATAGAATCTATTTTGCCTTGGAGCACCTCCTTGATGACCTCCCGTTCATCTTTGGCCCACATTTGCACCTTTGTCTTGTGGACGACCATCTCTACCTTTTTGTTGTGCATGCAAGCAATCACTAACTTTGTGACCCATCGCATCACAACCAAAGCAAGCATTTCTATTTCTCAAAAAAGGACCACTATGGTTCTTTTCACACTTTGGATACCTAGGCTTTAACATTCCTCCATTACCACCAAGGAACCTTTGATTAGGCGCCCTATCATTGGAAAATCTCTTGTTAGAAGCATTGGATGACCCTTGGCCTTGGAACTTGTGGCCTTGAGGAAACCGACCACCCTTAGAGCCTTGGAACCCACCTTCAAGTCGAGCCCTCTTAGACTCACCAACCCTTCTCTTTCTAAGCTTCTCTTCCTCTAGTTGTTCCGCATATGTCATGAGGTGGGACAAATTCATGTCACCTATTAGCATGGCAATACGACACTCCTTATTCACCAAGTTGGATACACTCGATACAAATTTGTTCATCCTTGACCTAGGCTCGGCAACCAATTGTGGAGCATGCCTGGAGAGTTGGTTGAACTTGAGGGCATACTCCCTTACACTCATAGACCCTTGCTTTAGATTCATAATTTACATCATCTTTGCCTCCCTTAGCTCAATAGGAAAGAACTGGTTAAGAAATGCCACTTTGAATCTCTCCTAAGAGATAGCATCACCATTTCCCTTCCCCATCTTCCATTGAGTGAACCATATTTGAGCCACCCCTTTGAGTTGGTAGGCCACCAAACTTTATCCTCTGAATTAACCCCCATAATAGACAACACCTTATACACCTCATCAATGAACTTTTGGGGATCCTCATCCACCTTGGACCCATTGAACTCCAGTGGATCCATCCTAGCAAAATCCTTCACCCTTGAGGCCGGAGTAGGAACATGAGGGGCTTGGGCCCCTTTCTACGCAAAAGTTTTCATTCTCACTATATCCATGTCTTTGTTCAAGGAAGCACTGGTACATATACAATCTATCCACATATCGATGAACTCTATCTGCCATAGTAGCAACTACACTAGGAGCATACCTGGCCAGGGAATTAAATTAAAAGCTATACTCTCTCACACTCATATTCCCTTGGTGGAGATTTAAGAACTGATCTGCACGGGCCTCTCGGATCTCTAATGGCAAGTAATGGTCAAGAAATGCCTCTTTGAACTCATTCCAGGTAGTTGGGGGTGCATTTATACCCTTAAATTACAATTATGGGCATTTCTAAAGCATATTTTTGGGGCCTTTTTGGGGCGTTTCACATTAAAAACATACAAAATCCTAATTATTAAGCATGAAATGTGTTGTATTTTTGCAGCACATCAATGCCCTCAACTTAAAATTGTTGTTTGTCCTCAAGCGATGACTCAATCTATATAGACAATACAGTAACACACATAATTCAACTCAATGGCATATACCATATACTTCTCAAACTCAAATACCCACTCCAACTTTTCAAAACAGGATCAGATAGCTATTTAACAAACCAATGCAGACTTGTCTATGTGAAAACTCAACTATGATTAGCAAGGGGTTATCAATAGTCCATAATAACTGAACAAGTCAAATGCTAATAATGCAATACAAATGCCCTCATAGAAAGAAGTCCCGTATTTGATACTCAATGATGATTTCATGTTTTAACCTTGAGACTGTGCAAAAACACTCATTCTCACAAAAGATACTCATTCATAATGACTAATATCATAGGTTTGCCGCTACACTCATGACTCAGACCTTCAACTAACTGGACTAGTGTCACGCCTAAAGTCCCATTAGAACGGACTGGCACCCGTCGCCGATGAGGATCGGGAGAACCAACCGGTATCTATGCGCTTTCTATACATATTATAAAGGATTTCTACATTTGACATGCCTTTAAGAAAATAAACAGTGATAACAAGCCAAAAGGAAATGCATATGGCTAGGCAGTTAGGGCCCGGTGCTTAAAGTACGAGACACTACCACACTTTAAATTACATAGTCTACAAAGCCTCTAGATAAGGAAAAGTATCTGATAAAGGTCGGGACAGGCCCCGCCTTGACTAACTATACAATACAAAAATATAAGCTCTAGACACACACAAAGCTCCGAAGCAATCTGGATCTTGGTAACAGCAGTTGGATATCCTGTACTCCTACTAGGGAGATCTATTAGCACCTATACCTGCAGCATGAAATGCAGGTACCCCGTAAGGGACGTCAGTATGAGATAATGTACTGAATATGTAAGGCAGGAAATACTGTATACGAAGTAACAGCTCAAATGAAACTATGCACTGGTATAGGATAAGAGACCACCTTTAGTTGTATTGTGGGATCATGTACTTTATCTTCTTTTTATTACATTACCTTTACTGTATAATCTGCGCACAGCATGTAATACAAATAACTAGCTGATCAGTGGTAAAACTGTATCGGATCATCTCTGGCTAGGCTCTTCCTTAACCCGTCAGGATACACCCTGTGATAGAATCAACCCTGGCTAGGTGATTCTTCCACCCCTCGGGCTACAACCCATCAATAAGCAATATACTTTTACTTTATCTTTCAATTACCTTTGAGATGATTCTTTTGGTGGTCGTACTATTGAAGCTGTAGGACTGTAGATACAAAATATGACATATAAATAATCACAAAATACAATACCACAATGAAAGGAGTAGGTTACACAACTAATGAAATGCATAGGAAGTAGAACAACACATGAACTTTATTTAGTAGAACGAACTTGTGTATCTTGGTATCCAAGTATGTATGCAGATTTGAAGGTGACTATGTATGGGAGCATATGAACATGTGAAAGAGTGGAGACATGGCTGTTTGTTTTGTCGGAGTAGATAAGAGACTCTATGTAACAATAGGTTTCATGCCAAGTAATACGAAATCAAGTAGCCTTACAAACCTCGTTGTATGACCTCATTACAATCTTGGAGTGACTGATTTTTCCCCCAAATATTTATCTACAATATATTAGGCAATAAGACTAGTATTAGCAGCAAAGAAACACTTCTTGACAGCCCAATATCATAAAAACTAACACCCGGGCAACAAGCTTTTAAGTAGCGATGCAAGGGCATTTCTTCAACCTTTTCACTTATAATTGTATCTTATAACAACCGTTCTTATGTACATTTCATATACATCTTGTTTCAGGCCCTTAACAATCTTAAAACAGCCCACAATGCAGAACACATAACAATTCTACGCAACATACAAACAGGCGGCATAACTTTACATCCTTTCGCTACATTTCGACGTCGACAATCCCGAACCTGTTTCAACTTTACCCAAACTTTATCCAATGTTTTCTACACATAAAACCAATCTTAAAATAGTCCACAAATAGTCCCAAATCAAGTGAAGGTTGTGGAACAACAAATTACAATTATCAGCTCCTAAGTTTCTTTTAAGAGTACAATTACGACGTCATACAATAACTCATCTTTGTGGACTGTAAAAGTGGTGCAGCAGCTAAGTTACATCACTAAAAAACTATCCCTTGTTAAAAACATAAGTCTTACTTCATAATTCATCCAACAAAGAAGAGAAAATACTCTTAAATAACAAGAAAAGTTCACAACAATCCTTAGGACACATGTTGTCTTCCAACACAAACATACTAGCATATACTTCTTATTTTTCAAGGGATAAGTATAACAAATACATGGATATTTCCACTTACCTTAGCCTTCAAGATTTAGGTCTCCTTCAAGAACCCTGGAGGGTTGTGTCTGCTGCCTTGTGAAGTGAAATAAAGAGACAAAAGGAGGCTTTAGGAAAGTTGAAAATTGCTCCAAAGTAAAATGATTTAAGGTGTAGCTTTTGAGCCCTTATAAAGGCTCTCTTTGGCTGAATTTCTTTATAACGTTTGACCACATATTAACACTTATTAATAGCCTTGTGATGCAGCATCTTGGCCCTCACACTTGGGCCTAAATGGGTCTCAAGGTTGATGGGCCTTGGCTGCCACTTTCCAAATTCCTCTTAGTTAGTTTTGGGCCCAAATAGTCAATTGTGTTGTGATGTACTTGGGACTTTTTTACATTCTTATTGGACTGAAAATAAGGTCCATTTATGATGCTAAAACATGGGCTAAAGTTACACCCTTAACACGGACTTTATTCACAATCAAACTTGGACAAATTCGACGTCGAGCCTCCTCTCCATTTAGCTAGCAAATTTAAGCTAAGCAAGTAGGTGACTCACCTACTAGCTTCTTAAGTCCTACATGCACCTCAATTTTCTCACTTTTTTTAGGGTTGTGATCTCCTCAATTTGACCCAAAACATGTTTACACTCGACCCTCTTAAGCATTAGACGCACATATCGCCCTATAACATGATATTCAAGCACTTTTAGAAATTGGCGCTAATTTGAAAAGCCATATCATGTTTCATTTGCATAGCACTAGTATTGTAAGATGTGGGGTGTTACACATCAATAGTGCTCTTGCCACCCCGAGTAGTACCGCCATACATTACCCATCATTTTTAGGATTTCGCACTGTATTGCAAGGTGGTGTACCCCTCAAACACTGATTAAGCTGAGTTAACACTTGACCAAACTGTTATTCTAGCTGCTTGATTGCCGCAGAGTGAGACTCTATTTTCTTATTGATACTCAAAATCTCCGATTTCATGCCCCTTAGAGTCTTATTCTATGTCTCAATAATTGAGCCTAAATGGACCTTTTCTTTGTAACCACCTAAATTCACCTCCCCAGTCTATTTATTGATCTCTGTTATGGCATGGTCTCTACAAGGACATTGTGAACCTCCGCCTAGGGAAAAAGCATAAGTTAAGGATGGCTTATGTTGGCCCTGGTCCTTTTAGAAATATATTGTGAACCTTGACCCAAGCCAAAGGCTTAAGTTGAGGGTGGCTAGTGCAGGGAGAATAGAAAAATGAGTGTGGAAAAGAATAAAGTGATAAAAGGATGAAAAGAAATGGGTTATGACCGTGGCCAAATCAATGAATGAAAAAAGAAAAAGAATAAAATGAGTGAATGACACGAAAATCACTTCATGTACTATATAAAGTGTGAAAAAGAGGGGCAAGAAAAGTTTGTGACCAAAAAGCAAATGGTTGGGTTGAAGTAAGTGTCTAGGAGAGGTCGTTTAGTCACTTTAATCCTAAATATACTCACCTAAGCCCGAGCCTATACTACAAGCCAAAAAAGTCCTAATGTGATCCTAAAAAGGCTATTCAAAGGTTGAGGTGGTGAAAATAAGGGTAAGTTTATGATCGATATGGGTGTGTCCACTGAAACTCATTTTTGAGAGTGAGTGACTACATTACAGACTCTGTTTTATATGCCTACATTGAGTGTGAGACTTCTCTGTGGTGAGGGTACTATCTTTTGCATAAAGTGGTTGCTAACTCAGCGAGGGTATCATTATTCCTGATCATATGTGGACTGACCATGCATGCATGATGTTTGCCTTGATCGTTGTGGGTCCGTTTGGGGTGTGAGCACATTCTTAAATTTGTTAGTAGGGCTTATATATTGAAAATTATGGGGGTGATCCATATTCTGAGTGAACCCTTGTATTTATGCGTTGTTTGGTTGAGTAGTTATTGCTTGAAGACAAGCAATTATTCTAAGTTGAGCGTTTTGATGAGTCGTAGAAATACGACTCCTATAACACTTGAAATAGAAGATTTTTGTGAGTTCTCAAGCAAACTTGTTATTTTGATGTTTGATTTTATGATGTTTCTAAAAAATGACTAAGGCAGGGAGAAATAGGCAAAATTATGGAAAAAGGATAAAAAAAAGCAAAAATGAAATCAAGTGTGGGCACATAGAAGCCTAAACGACTCGTGTAATGCTACACGGACTGTGAGGCCCATCATGGCCTCACACTTGAAGGCCTGGCTACGCGAAATGGCTAAGGTAGGTTTCATGGCTAATTTGACGAGCCGTTGGGAGTGACACAGGTCATGCAATTAACCGTCAAAGTGACGTGGAGGCATCACCATTGAAAAGGAAGCAAAACGTGTTAAGGGAGGATAGACGGAGTGTTTCACGGACCGTGTGACCAACCACGGTCTGTGACGTGGACGCGTCTGAAGAGACGAGCAAGAAAATGATTAAGGCATGGAAAACAGTCCGTGAACTCACATGACCCATTCAACGGCACTTGTATCAGTCGTTCACCCTTGAAGCCTAGTATGACCAGATCGACCGTTGCACAGTTCGTCCAACGTGTCACGAACCGTTTAGTGGCCCGTTGCCTTGCCGATGGGATTTTTCCTAATTTAATTTGGATTAGGTTTTCTGTGTATATATATAGTTATTTTATTTTATTTTTAGTTAGTCTTGGATGGCTAGAGCTAGAAAATACTGAAAAAATATTATTTTCTTGGAGATTTCACAAGATTATGGGATTTTGCTTATCCAATTGAAGATTGTAACTCGTGGATTCATTGTTTCTTCAATAGTAAGTCATTTATTATGAATTGCTTGTATCATTGTGGGTTTTCTTCCCTGAATATGCTCAGCTAAACCCACAACTAGGGTTGTGGAACCATGACAAATCAATAAGATAGGCGAATATGGGGTAAATCTCGGGATTGATTAGTGTATATATCGTAGTAATATTCATTATAATTTCTTCCTTGATTAGTCAACGCATTAGGGTAAGCCTTTGTTCTTTGCATGCCCCAAAGGGATGTTTTGATTAGGAAAAGAGTTCTACGGCGGAAATTCGGGGTTCTTAGACTAGTCTAACTACTTGAGACCAAAACGTAAGAGTATTTCGGGACTAACAACAAGGGTTAGTATGTATACGTTCTGAAACCGAAAGGTGATGGATGATATGCATCTAAGAAGGACCGAGAGGTAAATTAGATGTTACATAACTTAATAGATCTTATATACGTAATCATGAATGAGTTTACCACGAGACTCAGCTATCGCATTAGATGTCATGGGGAACACAACCCTAGCTTCGCATAAATTGTTTGAAATCTAGTCGTTCTTGCACTCATTTATTACTTCATTTTAGTAAATTAGTTTGAAACACCAAAACCCCCCATTTACTTTATGCACTTTTGTTTCAGGAATAGATATTACGTCTGAAAATCATGCTAATAGATATATTCTCACGGATTCCCTATGGGATCGACATCAACTCTGGTTGAGTTCTATATTTGATCAACGACCGCTTTACTATTGCTTTTGGAGTGTAAATTTGGGCGTATCACTTCGCCAACCTCAAACCAACCAATTGGTGATCTATATCTCCTCCCGTATAATGCCTCATAAGGGGCCATCTAAATGCTGGCATAGTAGCTATTTTTGTATGCAAATTCAATCAAGGGCAGATGATCAACCCAATTTCCTTTGAAGTCAATGACACACCCTCTCGACATATCCTCCAAAGTCTGAATGGTGCACTCTACCTATCCATCTGTCTGAGGGTGGAAGGATATGCTCAGATTCACTCTCGTACTCAATCCCTTTTGAAAACATCTCTAAAATTGAGAGGTGAATTAAGCTCCTCTATCCGAGATGATAGACAAGGGAACCCTATGTAACCTCACAATCTCACGAATGTATAGTCAGTCATGCTCATCAGCCGTATTAGTTGTCTTGGCTGCCAAGAAGTGGGATGATTTAGTCATCCTATCCACAATTACCCATATCGAATCATGTTGCTTTCGGGATCTTGGTAAGTTGGTAAATGAAATCCATGTTGATAATCTCCCACTTCTACTTAGAAATTTCAAAGTTCTGAGCTAATCCACATGGTCTCTGATGTTCAACCTTGACCTTTTGACAATTGGGACACTTAAAGACAAATTTAGCAATGTCCTTCTTCATTCCATTCCACCAATAGACTTCTCTCAAGTCATGGTACATCTTGGAGGAACCAGGATAGATAGAATAACGGAAGCCATGAGCTTCAGCCATGATCCTTTCTCAAACACCATTCAGCGTCGAGCATACATAATCTACCCTGGTATCTCAACACCCCATCTCCCCCTTAGAGAAAACCATCACTTTTTGCTTTTGAACCGCTTCTTTCAATTGAAATAAGACAGGGTCTTGGTCTTGCTTTTCCTTAACTTCTGACACTAAGGACGAAACAAACCCATTCTGCACATTAACCCTGCCTTCATTTTTCTCCTCAAGTTGCAGTCCTAGCCGAGCTAATCTATGAATTTCTTTAGCCAATTCTCTCTTCCCTTCCTCCACATGGGTCGTGCTACCCATAGACAACCTGTTAAGAGCATCAACAACAATGTCAGCCTTACCTGGGTGGTAGAGGATGCTCATATCTTAATCCCTGAGCAATTCCAACCATCTCCTCTGCCGCAGGTTAAGCTCCTTCTGGATGAACACGTATTGCAAGCTCTTGTGATCAGTGAACGCATCAACATGCACTCCATACAGATAGTGACGCCAGATCTTAAGTGTGAATACCACCGCAGACAACTCGAAATCATGAGTCGTATAATTCTTCTCATGGATCTTAAGTTGTTTGGAAGCATAAGCTATCACCTTCCCTCTCTGCATCAACACACAACCTAGTCCAACTCTGGATGCATCACAATATAACACGAAGTCTCCCATCTCATCTAGCAAGGTCAAAACTTGTGTTGTAGTCAATCTAGTCTTCAACTCTTGGAAACTCTTTCCACATTCCTCAGTCCACTGAAATTTGGCCTTCTTCTAAGTAAGCTTAGTCAATGGTGCTGAAAGAGAATAGAAGCCCTCAACAAATCTACTATAGTAGCTTGCCAATCCCAAGAAGCTTCTTATTTCTGTCGGAGAAATTGGTCTAGGCCAGTTCTTAACCGCTTCAATTTTATGAGTATCTACCCGAATACCATCTCCCGCAACAACATGGCCTAGGAAAGCCACGGCCTTGAGCCAAAACTCACACTTTGAAAATTTTGCATACAACTCATGGTCTTTGAGCATTTGCAAAACCACTCTAAGATGATTAGCATACTTCTCGTCATCCGTTGAATACACCAAAATATCATCAATGAACACGATCATGAACATATCAAGATACGGTCTGAATACCCTGTTTGTCAAATCCATGAAAGTCGCAGGTACATTTGTCAACCCAAAGAACATGACCAATAACTCAAAATGGGTCATACTGTGTCCTAAAGGCTGTCTTTGGAATATCACTTTTCCTCACCTTCAACTGATGGTAACCCGATCTGAGGTCTATCTTGGAGAAACAAGTATCACCCCGAAGTTGGTCAAATAGATCATCTATTTTTGGGAGAGGATACTTATTCATTATTATGACCTTGTTCAGTTGTCGGCAGTCTATGAACATTATGAACCCATCTTTCTTATGCACGAATAGGATAGGAACACCCCAAAGAGAGACACTAGGCCTTATGGAACCTTTCTCTAACAAGTCTTTCAATTCTTTCAACTCTACAAGGGCCATTCTACAACTTGGAATTTAAACGGGTAGTGTCTAAAGAAGAACATCAATCCCAAAGTCAATCTCCCTATTAGGAGGGACTCCAGGTAGATCGTCAGGAAAAAGCTCAGGAAACTCATTCACAATCGGGACTGACTCAAGGGTAGATGATTTAATATCATCAGACTTAACTCACACGAAGTGGAAATACAACCTTTGGAGATTAACTTTCTGGCTCTAAGACAAGAGATAAACTTTCCTTAGGTGCAACAGAACTCCCTTTCCACTCTAAGATAGGTTAATTAGGAAATCGAAACTTAACAATTCATGTTCTATAGTCCACAGAAGCATAACAAGTGTGGAGCCAATCCCTGCCAAGTATCACATCAAAATCAACCATCTCCAATTCTACCAAGTCATCCAAGGTATCTCTATGATAACTAGATACTATACAATCCCTTAAATCCTCTCAACTAAGATAGACTCACCAGTAGGAGTGGAAATAGCAAAAGGCTCAACCTAACACTCTGTGAAAATCCAAAATTTACTAGCCACATAAGGAGTCACAAAAGATAAAGTCGCACCCGGGTCAAGCAATGCATAGCAATCAAAAGTAAAGACTCGAAGCATACCCGTAACAACATTTGGAGCAGCCTCCTGATCCTGTCGATTAACCATAGCATAAAGGTAGTTCATCCCACCTCCTGTACCAGTAGTGGTACCTCTCTGATGATTGCCTACTGGAGGTGTTGTAGAGGACTGTGCTCTGTTGCTCCCTTCACCTCACCTCCTCTTTGGAGACTCAAACTGGAAGTGATCATTCTGTCCACATGAACAGCAAACATCCTTACCTATACGGCACTCACCCATATGGAGCTTACCACACTTATCAACGTGGTTTTCCCTTTAGATCTTGAGTCACACTAGCCTGAGATAGTGCACCCTGAGCCCTGTAACTCTAGTAACCATGAGACTTATGATCATACTTGTTTGGATGAACGGGTGCACTCACTATAGTAGGTACACGATGAGATGGTCTTTTCTGGAAGTAGGACTTGTCACCCTTATTTTGCCTCTGCTGGCTAGGCTCATGTCCTGCTGATTTTGCTTTTTTGTTCATCTTCTCTTCTCTGTCTCTCTTCTTATCCTCCTATGTCCATTGGGCATGCACCATAATTCTGGAGATGTCCATGCCGAGGATCAACAAAGCTGTTTTGCACTCCTACTACACATGTCTGCCAAGGCCAAATACAAACTTCCTCATCTTAGCCCTTATGTCTTGCACCATCTCTGAGGCATACCTGGACAACTTAATAAACTTAAGACTATACTCCTTAACTGTCATTCCTCCTTGCTTCAGGTTCACGAACTCATCAACCTTCGGCTCCCTCAACTCTTGAGGAAAGAAATGGTCATGGAAAGCAGCTTCAAACTCCTCACACTCTGCAGGCTCGACATCCTTACCTCTACTATCTTCCCATTGGTTGTACCAGACATTAGCAGCATCCTTCAGCTGATAGGAGGCAAGCTCAACTCCCTCGATCTCATTAGTGTGCATAGCTTTTAAGACCTTATATATTTCATCAATAAGGTTCTACGGGTCCTCCTCAACCTTCGACCCCATATACACTGGCGGGTTCATCCTCAAGAAATCTCTAAGTCAGATCGCAGCTAAGGACTCCTGTGAGCTAGAATTAGGAGCTTGAGGACCCCAACTGTTACCCTGGGAGACCACCAGTTCAGTCAGCATAGTGGTGGCTCCCCTAAACTCTGTGTAACACAACACCTCTTACAATACTAGTACTATGCAAATGAAATGTGATATTGCTTTTCAAATTAAAGCCTATTTTTAAAAGTGCTTGAATCTCATGTTATAGGGCGATATGTGCATCTAACGCTTAAGAGGGTAGAGTGTATACATGTTTTTTTGTCAAATTGAGGAGATCATGGCCCTAAACAAAGTGAAGAATTGAGGTGCTTGCAGGACTTAGGAAGCTAGTAGGTGAGTCACCTACTTGCTTAGCTTAAATTTGCTAGCTAAACGGAGACGAGGGCCGACGTCGAATTTGTCTAAGTCCGATTATGAATAAAGTCCATGTTAAGGGTGTAACTTTAGCCCATGCTTTAGCAACATAAATGGACTATATTTTTAGCCCAAGAAGGATATTAAAAGAGACCAAAGATATCACAATTGCTTTGATAATTTATGCCCAAACTAACTAAGAGAAAGGGGAAAAATAGGCAGCCAAGGCCCATTAGTGTGAAACCCAATAAGGCCCAAGTGAAAGGGAAAAAATGGTACCTTACTAACTTGACAAAATAACGCTTAAAAGGTAAAAGAAATATGTCCAAAGTAATCCTTTAAAAGGGGTTACCAGCAGCAAATTTAATTCATTTTTAGCCTTGGAAAATTGCACCTTTCACAAAGATTCTTTGTTCTTCTTTCTTAACTTTGTAAAGCATCCAAAAGAAGCTTTTAGGGTTCTTAAGGAGGCCCTCAAACTCGAAGGTAAAGGTAAGTGATTATAGTTGTGTGTTTAGTAAGGTTTCTTCATGAAAACAAGAGACTATGTTGGTCAGGTATATGCTGAAAATTTTGGACAGCATGTGTTCCAAGATTGCTATACATTTTTTCTTGTTTATTTGGAAGTTTTTCTCTTTTTGGATGGATTGATTATGAAGGGAGGCTACTGTTGTTAATGAATATTGATTAATGATTTATAATGGCTTCTACACCATTTTTACAATCCGCGAAAGTGAGTTCTTGTGTGATATCATAATTGTGCTCGTAACAGGAATTTGTGGGTTGATTGATTGAGGACTTGATTGATTGAGGACTATGGTCTCACGTCCTCCACCTATTCTGAGGACTATTTTTGAAGTATTTTAGGACTGGTTTTATGTGTATATATGGTGGGTACCATTTTGTTAAAGTTGGAATCGGTTTGGAATTGTCGACGTCAAAATGTGGCGAAGAGACGTAACGTTATGTTATGCCGCCTATTTGTAGATTGTGTAGAATTGTTATGTGTTGTGCTTTTTGGGCTGTTGTACGACTGTTATGGCACTAAAACAAGCTGCACATGAAATGTATATGAGCATGTATATTATAAAATACGATTAGGGGTGGAAAGGTTGAAAGAATACGCTTGGGTTTATAATTATACGCTTGCTGCCCGTATGTTATTTTTTTATGTGATTGGGCTACCAAGATGTATCTATTGGCTGCTAATGCTAGTTGTATCACCTACTATATAGTAGATAAATATTTGGAGGAAAGGAAGGTTATCTCGAGGCAATAGCGAGGTCGTACAGCGAGGTATCTAAGGCTACTTGATTTCGTATTACTTGGCATGAAATCTAGATTCTTCCTTGGTACATAAAGGCACTTACCAACTCTGACACAACTATTAACCATGTCTCCACTCTTTCACATGTTTATATGCTCCCATACATAGTCACTTTCAAATCTGCATGCATACGTGGATACCAAGTCACATGGGTCCTTGTTGCTAAATAAGGTTCACGAGTTGTCTCATTTCATGTGCATTTCATTATTTGTGTAATGTACTATTTTCATTGTCATATTGTCTTGTATGATTATTTACATATCACATGCTATATCTACAGTCTTATAGCTCCAATATTATGACCACCAAAAGAATTATCTCAAAGGTAATTGAAAGATAAAGTAAAAGTATATTGCTTATTGATGGGCAGTAACTCGAGAGGTGGAAGAATCACCTAGCTAGGGTCGATCCTATCACAGGGGGTAGCCCGAGGGGTTAAAGGAAAAGCCTAGCCAGGGTTGATCCCGATATAGATTTACCACTGATCAGCTGGTTATTTGTATTACTTGTTGTGCATAGATTATACAGTAAAGGTAA
>JAPFFP010099286.1:0-19893 GCA_026153255.1 Solanum medicagineum | reverse complement strand
TCAATCACCTTGTTGAGAGGGTGCCAAGTCTCAATCACCTTGACGAGGGGGTGTCAAGCCTCGGATGCCTTATTGAGGGGGTATCAAGCCTCAATCACCGTTAAAGAAATGGTGTGCCTTGGAGTTGGGAAGTATTTTACTTGGTCTATCCTTCACAAATAATATCCTATATGAGTATGAGTTACTTAAGCATGTTTTACTTACACATCATTCAGACATGCCATATTGTTATTATGCTATTCATTGCTTATTATTATTATTATGCATTTTGATCATGATGCCTGTCTCTTGTTGCATTTCATCCCACATACTTAGTACATTCAAACGTACTAACGCATACTATATACCTACATGATGTTACCATGTAGGAATCAAAGCTCTTATTGACTCTACTCGTGGCTAGATTGATTGTTCAAGTTAGCCTTTGGTGAATACTCCATTCCAGGGACAATGACTATTCTCTTATGTTCTATATTAAGACTCTCTTTCATTTATTGTATACTTATGACCATGAGGATGAGCCCGGTTGCTTTGTCTTGTCCCCTGCTAAGTATCTATATTTAGAGGTGTTGTTGGACAAGTTATGTATTATGTTTGAGATTTCACTTATCTATGTTATTTAAGTATTAAACTCTCTCTCTCTCCCTTACTCCCAATTCCCCTTGTTCATGTTTCTCTTGTTGTTTTATATTGCTTCTGCGACCAAGGATGTGTCATGATAGCTGTGAGGATTGTTTGGGGTTCCTTCGGGTTCCCCATTCATCAGTCATATCTAGGCTCTAGGCTTTGGTCGTTACAAAGATGGTATTAGAGCGCTAGATTGATAGATACTCGGAGTCCGACACACCACGTCGATTAGAGTCCTATTTATGGTTGTGAAGCGTGCCGTGACTATGAATAGGAGGCTATGAGGTATTTTAGGAAATCTTTCTTTTTTTCAATATTCTAAGTCGTGCCATAGAGTTCTGGTAAGTTTCTTCCCCCCTAATGATTGTTCTTTGTTATGCTATATCATGCCAAACACCCGAGGAGGAACGGCCCAAACTCCCAAGGAGCAACCTACTAGTGTTGAGCTCCAGGATGCTCTCACTATGCTTTCCCAAGTAGTGACAAACCAAGTTCAACAAGGGGCACAAGGACCTCATGCTACTACCCCGAGAGCTAGGGTAAGAACTTCATGAGGATGAATCCTCCGGTGTTCTATGGGTCAAAGGTGGATGAAGGTTCACAAGAGTTTATTGACAAGGTCAATAAGATCTTCAATATTATAGGTGTTGGGTAGAATGAAAAGGTGGAGTTGGCGGTGTACCAACACAAAGGGGTAGCCCAAATATAGTATTATCAATGGGAAAGGGAGAAGGGAAATGGGTACATCATGCTATGGGAGGAGTTCAAATGGGCTTTCCTTAATCAGTTCTTCTCTCTTGAGCTTAGGGAAGCTAAGTTGGTAGAGTTCCTGAACTTGAAGCAACACACCTTGAGTGTGAGGGAGTATGCCATTAAGTTTAATAAAATTTCAAAGTTTGCTCCTCATTCGGTGGCCGATCCTAGATCTAGGATGAATAAATTTATGATGGGGGTCTCCAACTTGGTAAATGAAGAATGCCAGTCTGCCTTGCTAATTAGTTACATGGACTTGTCTCGATTGATGACTACTGCTGAGCAAATGAAGGAGGAGAAGTTGAGGAAAGGAAGGAGTAATGAGGCCAAGAGGGCTTGATTTGATAGTGGCTCCAAGATCTAGAGTCCGGCGATGTTTCAAATAAGAGGATGGCTATTGATGGGGTGACCAACTCAAGGGGAAATGATAGCTATGAAGGGAGAAGAACTAATCCTAAGTGTCCACGGTGTGGAAAGTACCATGGTAGGGCATGTTTGAGGAAGACCAATGCTTGTTATAGTTGTGGAGAAGAGGGTCAAAAGATAATAGATCGTCCTTTTAGGCACAAACAGGGTAGAGGTGATTAGGTTGATCAAGGGGATACTACTAGGCGTAATCGGTTCTATGATCTTCAAAGGAGGCAAGAAGTAGATAAGGGGCCTGATGTTGCTGCCCGTAAGTTGAAATTTCCTAGACTTTGATGTGTGTGTCTTGTTGGGGCCGGTGTGCCATTGTTTCTTCCCTTATTCTCTTGGTTGCTAGTGGGATTCTTGTGTGTCCTGAGTTGTAATAATCCATGTTGAGTATATGGTTGCTAGAAAGTCCATAAGTATTGATCCGTGTTCATTTTGCATTAGGTCTAGCCTTATGACTTGTTAGAATTGGTGTGGTAGTTTTGATGTTATACTTGAGATGGAGTAGTTGCATGCATGTTGTGTCTCCATAGATGGCAGGACCAGTACAGTTAGATCCCGACTCCCTAATGAACCCATCTTTGAGTGGGGAGTCGTCAAGCGGTAGCAAAAGAGGTAGGTCCATTCTTGACTTGAGGTTCAATTGATCTCTAAGGGTTGCCTTTGTTCTCATTGCTTAGGAGTCTTGTTATGTGATCTTAGTTGAACTTAGCTTGATGTGTTGGAGGTCTTGGGATAGTTTGGGCTACTTGCATGACATGTTTCCGATAAGTGTAGAACTCGTAAGGTTGTAATATGATGGTTGAGGATGTTGGTCTATGTGGGCAATTACAATGGGTTAGTCGCTTCACTAAGGTTGATCTTTGGTTTGAGCTGGTCCCCAAGTAAACATTATTGGTAGTGGTGGAGTTGTTTGGTTGATTTATGCATTGGCTATGTTTATGGGTCCCTAGAATAGGATCTTAAAACCCTACATTGGTATGAGTGTGAATAAGTTTTTTTTCGTTAAGGCTAACGTAGTGGATGGTGCTCTAAGTACGGTGCCCATGGGTAGCCTAGCATATATGGATAATGGTGGCAAAGAGGAGACAAGTGGGGTCTATCGGTTCGCTAGGTTGGAAGTAGGTTGAGGGAAGTTGAGAACGGTAGTGTAGTGTTCTTGGTGGATCCAAATCTTCTTTGGTTGAGGAGGTCTAGTTTAAGCAAGGCCTTAATTTCGTCTTATTAGGGTTGGAAGTTTTGGGTGGAGAGATGGTAGAGTGGGAGTTGTCTCCCTAGGGGGAGATGGTGGTTCATAAGAACAAGTGGAATAGGTGTGGTTAAGGTTGACAAGCTGTTATGGTTGTGAGCCATTTTAGAGTGTAGAGGAAGTTGGTAACATTTTATTTGGATAGGAGTTGCCTATGGTCATGGTTCGTCTGGTTTTTCATGCTTCTAGGTTGATGGGGATGTGTTGGTGACTCTAGTGCTATAGAACTCATTGAAGTTGTGGGTGTTGTGATGGAAGAGTTGATTTATGAAAAGGTCCGGTGGAGAAGTTGTGTGATAAGAAGTGAAGATTGATTGATAAGGATGTGGTATTCGTTAAAGTTCATTGGAATGTTCATCTAGTCGAAAGTGTCTCTCGGGGAGCGGGCATGGAAAACAATATCCATATCTTTTTCATACTATTCAAGCTTATGATAACACATTAAGTCCCTTTTTATGATTCCATTCTCATGTTTCAGCCCCCTATGTCATTCATATGCATTCATGTTTAAGTTGGCAAACTTATGATGATTTTACCCTTATGTTGAGATTTTGAAAATGGTGTTTTAAATGTAATGTTGCATTCTTATTGGGAGCTGACTTATTTATGATCACTCTTGTCTTGTATGTCTCTTTTTCATTCGGGGACGAATGTTCCAAAAGGGTAGATATTGTAACAACCCCAAAAAGTGCCTAAAATGTGCCTCGAAAGTTTCCAGAATCTTGTTTTCCATATATCTAAAATTCATTTGTTATTTCAAAAATCTGACTTCATATTCTTGTTCAAGGGATCCAAATTAGGGGGAAAAGGGTCTAACACCGATTTTAGAGCAACTGTCGCAAAATTTGATTTTTCAAAAATTTCAATTTCCAGTGGCAATTCGCGACGCGCCTCTATCGCGGAGCAGTGTTAATTTTTCCCAGTTTTGTTGTCTCGGTCCAAGATTTTTATGTATTGGTCCTAAGAGTTCCCGAACATGTTTTTACCTATACTTAGTCATATTTCACCCTGATATGACCCTAAACATTTCCCAATACTCCCCAAAACACTTAACCATATTTTCACTCCAAAATTCAAGACTCAAAACCCTCATCTGGAACTAAGGATTTCCTTCAAGCTTCAAGCCTCCATTTTCAATCTTCACCAAAGAGCTTCTCGAAAGCTAAGGTATATGGTGTTGAACCATTGAGCCCTTCCACCCCTAGTGCCTAAGTCTCCTTTTTACTGATATTGCATGATTTAAAGTTGATTTTACATGGGGGTCTTGTACATTGAGAAATTTACTGCATAATGATTTTAGTTCATAAATGTATGGTTGTTTTAGGATGTTTTGAGCTCTAAATCTTGGATCTAATGTTGGATTTGATGAGGGGTTTTAATGTGTATGTGTTGAAGGTGTTGGAAGGTATTCATTGAAGGTTTTACAATGGATTTTCCTGCAATGATTTCATCTCTAAATTGCATGGTCTTTTACCCCCATTGCACACTCGCCAAGTGTATGATAAAATGTCCGGCTACGGTTTCTTGAAGAATTATGGGTCCAATGAATGTTTTATGAGTTGAATGATGCTATGGTGATTATATGATGATGAAATGATGATGGAATTATGCTGAAACAATTGTATGCATATGATGTACAATGATGAGAGGAAATGTAGGTATATGGTGACTTTATGATGATAAAAGTATGTTGTACATGTGTTGAATTCATGAAAAGTATCTATGATGTTGCAAATTGGTTGCCTTGTTGAGGGGAGTGTCAAGCCTCAATCATCTTGTTGAGAAATCAATCACCTTGACGAGGGGGTGCCAAGCCTCGGTTGCCTTGTTTAGGGGGTACCAAGCCTCAATCACCTTGTTGAGAGTGTGCCAAGTCCCAATCACCTTGACGAAGTGGTGTTAAGCCGCAGATGCATTTTTGAGGGGGTATCAAGCCTCAATAACCATTCGAGAAATTGTGTACCTTGGATTTGGGAAGTAGTTCACTTGATCTACCTTCACAAACGATATCCTATATGAGCATGAGTTACTTAAGCATGTTTTACTTACGCATCATTCATATATGTCATATTGTTATTATGCTATTCGTTGCTTAATATTGTTATGTATTTTGATTATGATGCCTATCTCTTGCTGCATTTCATCCCACATACTTATTACATTCAAACATACTAATGCATACTCTACAACTACATGATGTTACCATGTAGAAACCGGAGCTCCTATTGATTCTACTCGTGGCTAGATGTTTTGTTCAAGTTTGTGTTTGGTGAGTCCTCCATTTCGGGGACAATTACTATTCTCTTATGTTATGTATTAAGACTCTATTTCATTTATTGTATACTTATGACCATGAGGGCTAGCCCAGTTGCTTTTTTCTTGGCCCCCGCTAAGTATCTATGTTTGGAGGTATTGTTGGACAAGTTATGTATTATGTTTGAGCTTTGACTCATCTATGTTATTTAAGTATTAAACTCTCTCTCTCTCTCCCTTACTCCCAATTCCCCTTGTTCATGTTGCTTGTGTTGTTTTATGTTGCTTCTGGGACCAAGGATGTGTAATGATATGCTATAAGGCTTGTTTGGGGTTCCTCCGGGTTCCCCATTCACCGGTCACATCTACACCCTAGGCTTGGGTTATGACATGAAGGTATTATGCATTATGTCATAAGGGATTTAAGCCCAGATATTTTGTGGGTAGATCACGAAGAAATAGATGGACAGAATGGTGTACTTTATAATATGATGCCTGTGGATGAATATATTATGCTTGTACCACATGGTCATATTAAATTTGAAGCTGATAAGGAATCAACATGACACCTTTCAACATGATAGAGTTCATGAAATGATAAATGATACTTTCAGAGTTCAAGGGGGGATGAAACCTGACCAATTCTTTAATTAACCTTCTAATGAAGAAGCTAGACGCTTCTATGCAGAATCAAAAGAGGCTAGTCATCCATTACATAAGGAGAATTCACATTCCCAATTGTTTGTAGCAGTTAGATTAATGAATATTAAATCGGATTAGAATGTTCCTAATGCGGCTATGGACTCAATAGTTGAACTCTTGGGCTAGTTGGTTGATCTTGAGTTAAACATACCTAGGAGTTTCTATCAAGCAATGATAAGGGTGATAGTGATCCTATATTTCCACCTATTTCAATTTTTAATCAAAGTGGACAAGGATATAAAAGGCGTGGAAGACGAAGCCTCACTTGTATGGAATACCAATCAGCTACGACCTATATTTTGCTTAATTCTCCCAAAAATTCAGCCATATGTTGAGTAAGTGATAAATTATGTTAACTTTAAATTATAAAGTTAAAATTGAGAACTAACTAACAAAAAAAGTATTTGTCTATAACAGCTTGTTTGTAAACACATGCGGCAACGAAGCTATATATTCAAGATTTTCAATATGGTTAAAGAGTTATGTAAGTGTGAAAGTTTAAATATGTTGAATCGATAAGTATAACGTTGTAACACCGCTTAAAATTACCAAAACATCCCTAAAATACATCGTGCACACAACATGTCTTCCAAAGCTCTGATGGAAAATTTGAGACCAGTTTTGGGATCAGCGTGGAAAATCGAGTCAGAAAATGGTCTCGACCCAATTTAAAAAAAATCGGGTCGAATTACAAAATTGCAGTTGAAGTGCAAAAACAATATCTTCTCTGCACCCCCTCCACGATGCGCCAGGTGCACGGAGTTACACTTGTAGTTTTTAAAAATTGTTGTTTTTCAACGGGAATCTATTTTTCAAAAACAAATTCACCAAAAACACTGGTGCGCTCTAAGACGCGCAACTGTGTCCCATAAAATTATTTTTTTCTTTTAATTCGGGAAGGGCAATTTTGTCCTTCCAAATATATTTTAATGCCCCCAAAATGTATTTGAAGCTTTAATTCATTGGACAAGACCTGAAAATCCTTCATCCTAGGTATTTAAAGGCTATCCAAAAGCATGGAATTGTACTTCCATGTGCCCTAATGTAAAGATAGGATGTAAATTGGTACTTTAGAGTCTTGAATACTGATATCTTGAGAATTTCTTGAATATTATCTTTAAATTATACTTTATATCTTAAATTGATGATCATCATGTTTAAATTTTACTGTATACATGCATTATAAAGTGATTATTTCTTGACCCTTATAAATTCTCTCTGTAAAGACTTGAATAATAAACTTAGGAGGATATCCAAAACCTTGATTGTCTAAATGCGATGCTTCACTAAGTCTGAGTCCTGAAATGAGTGTAATGATGGTTGTAATAGCTAAGAATGTTGTTGACATAGTTGAATGAATATTTATTTTTAACTTGAAAGGATAGTCTTTCCCTTTGAGTTGATAGAGGATGAGATGAGGTGAGCGTTCTTGCCCGTAGGGGATGAGAGATGGAAGTTCGTGATGAATTGATAGACTTATGAGCTTATTGAGTCCTGGGAGGAGTATTAGCACCAAACTGGGTAGCGGATGTTTTCTTTGTCTCGCAGAGGACTTGAAAGACTTCTTTGGGATCCTCGATAGAGTCGCCCCTTACCCCGACATGGTACTAGACGAATGTGGCAATGATATCTCTTTGTTGTATCACCATCAGCTCATAGGTAGTGGTTGTCGATTATAGAAACTCCCAGATAGGTTTCATGGTGATAGAACTCCGATGTGATGTGACTGTTTGATGTTTGATGGATAGTGACGTGATAGAGTCCTTTCATTTACTTTGAGATGAGGAAGAGTGATTCATGAGTGGCTGTTATATTGTTCTATTTACTTTAGCCCATTTTACATATAGTACATTCCACGTACTAACACCCCTTTGGAGCTGCATTATTATATGATGCAGATTCTGTAGACAGAGGAATTCACTAGCCTAACCATTGAGGTTCAGAACTTCCAAATTTCCTGACAGTGGTAAGTCCTCCCCTGCATCCGGAGGATGGTTATTTTCTTTAGATTTGATAGTCTTTTTACTTGATTTTGGTAACCATGGACTGTCATGATACCATCGTAGACAGTAGTATAGAGGCTTTATAGACATAGATGTTGATGGTAGGTGTTGAGGGGTCTTTCCCTTCTCTTCTTTATATTGAGACTGCCTTTTATTATTATATTCCATTCATGATAGATCAAGTGGATAGTTTGAGCACACATATAGATTATTAGTACTATTACTCTATTTTTCTTCCGCTATTGAATTGACTGAGTGAGGGCAAATGAGACTAGGTGGTCCGCCTAGGGGCTAGCAAAAGTCTCCGGGTGCCAGTCACATCTATGGTACCCTCCCTGGGTGTGACAAACTTTGTTTCAAAACCCAGAGTTCGAGTGTCCTAAGGAGTCTATAAAGTCTTATTTAGTAGAGTCTTGTTTATAGGTGTGTTATGCACTAAGTAGGAGGCTATAGGACATAAGGAAGTGTTGCCCTTATTTTATAATTTGATTTCATGCCATAAAGTTTAACTTGTGAGATCCTATTTTAACTCGTGCACTTTATGAAGATGCCACCCAAGAGAACTACCGCTCAGAGAGATGCCCCAACCCCAGCCGCTGAGAACAGCCGGTCGGAGGCTCTGATTTAGACTGAGCCTAGGAGACGGGGATGCCCTGCTAGGACTGTTGAGCTCCTACAGGCACCCCCTGCTCAACCCCAACCCACTCCCACTATTGAGGTGGAGTTTAAGGGAGCCATCACCATACTGACTCAGTTGGTGACCTCGTAGGGGAACGACCAAGGTCCTCAGGCTCCTAATTCTAGCTCACAGGAGCCTCAGTTGCAGCCCGACTCAGACATTTCTTGAGGATGAACCCACCTGTGTATATGGGGGTGAAAGTTGAGGAGGATCCACAGAACTTCATTGACGAGATGTACAAGGTTTTGAGGGTTATGCATGCCAGCGGGGTTAAAGGGGTTGAACTTATCTCCTACAAACTGAAGGATGTTGCAAATGTTTGGTATAACCAATGAGAGGACAGCAGAGGTAAAGATGCTAAGTCGACGGATTGGGATAAGTTCGAGACCACCTTTCTTGATCACTTCTTTCCTCAAGAGTTGAGCGAGGCGAAGGTGGATGAGTTTGTGAATTTGAAATAGGGAGGTATGACGGTGAAGTTGTATGGCCTTAAGTTAGTTAAAATTTCAAGGTATGCCCCAGAGATGGTGAAAGACATGAGGACAAGAATGAGGAGGTCTGTGTCTGTCCTGGCCAGACATATGCAGAAAGAGTGTAACTTTGTTGATTCTTGACATGGATATCTCCAGAATTATGGTGTATGCCTAGTAGACAGAGGAGGATAAGAAGAAAGATAGAGAAGAACAGATGAGCAGAAGGGCGAAGTCAACAGTACACGAGCCTAGCCCGCAGGGACAAAATAGGGGTGACGAGTTCTATTTTCAAAAGAGATCACCATATCCTGCAACGTCTTTTGCGAGTACACCCGTGCAGCCAAACAAGTATGATCAGAAATCTTATGGTCATCAGAATTTCAGGACCTCGGCTACTCAGTCTCAGGCTAGTGTGACCTAAGGTACGAGGGGAAAGCCACCTTGTAGTAAGTGTGGTAAGCTTTATCTAGGTGAGTGCTGTGTTGGCAAGGATGTGTCCTAAGCATGTGGTCAAGCTGGTCACTTCAGTTTTGAGTGTCAAAAGAAGAGGCAAGGTGATGGGAGCAGCAGAGGTCAATTTTCCACAGCACCCCCGGCTGGTAACCAGCAGAGCGGTACTACTACGGGTACAGGAGGTGGGACGAACTGCCTTTATGCTATGGGTAACCAACAGGATTAGGAAGCTGCACCAGATGTTGTCATGGGTATGCTTCAAGTCTTTACTTATGATTGTTGTGCATTGATTGATCCAGTGCCACCTTGTCTTTTGTGACCCCATATATGACTAGTATGTTTGGGGTTCCTCCAGAATGCATGCATGAACCTTTTTCTATTTCTACTCCTACTAGTGATTCTATCTTAGTTGAGAGGGCTTACAGGAACTATGTAGTGTCTATTTATCATAGAGACACCTTAGCTGATCTGATAGAGCTGGAGATGGTTGATTTTGGTGTAATAATAGGCATTGATTGGCTTCATGCCTATTATGCTTTGGTCGACTGTAACCTAGATTGTTAAGTTCCAATTTCCTAATGAGCCTGTCTTAGATTTGAAAGGGAGTTCTATTGCCCCTAAGGGTCAATTCATCTCTTATCTTAGAGCTAGAAAGTTGATACCTAAGGGTCGTATTTAGCACCTCGTGCGAGTAAAGTCTAATGATGTTGAGTCTCCTACTCTTGAGTTAGTTACGATTGTGAATGAGTTTACTGTGGTACTTCATGATGATCTTCCCAGAGTCCCTCCTAATAGGGAGTTGACTTTGGGATTGATGTTCTTCCCGAAAATAAACGTATCTCGATTCCACCTTATATGATGGCCCTTGCAGAGTTGAAAGAATTGAAAGAGCAATTGAAAGACTTATTAGAGAAATGTTTCATGAGGCTTAGTGTCCCACCTTGGGGTGCTCCAGTTCTATTCGTGCGTAAGAAAAATGGGTCTTTAAGGATATGTGTAGACTATCGGCAGTTGAATAAGGTTACCATAAAGAATAAATATCCTCTTCCCAGAATAGATTATCTCTTTGACCAGCTTCAGGGTGCTACTTGTTTCTCCAAGATAGGCCTCAGATCGGGTTACCATCAGTTGAAGGTGAGGGGAAGTGATATTCCTAAGACAACCTTAAGGATGCGGTATAGCCATTTTGAGTTCTTAGTAATGTCCTTCGAGTTGACAAATGCACCTGCAACTTTCATGGATATAATGAATAGGGTCTTCAGGCCATATCTTAATATGTTCATGATCGTGTTTATTGATGACATTGTGGTATATTCGAGGAATGAGAAGGAGCATGCTAATCACCTTATAGTGGTTTTGCAAACACTAAAGGATCATGAGTTGTATGCAAAATTCTCCAAGTGTGAGTTTTGGCTCATGTCAGTGGCTTTCTTAGGCCATGTTGTTTTGGGAGATGGCATTCGGGTGGATGCTCAGAAGATTGAGGCAGTTAAGAACTGGCCAATACCCACTTCTCTAACAAAAATAAGAAGTTTCTTGGGTTTACCAGGGTACTGTCGTAGATTTGTTGAGAGATTTTCTTCTCTGTCAGCCCCATTGACTTAGCTGACTCAGAAGAAGGCTAAGTTTTAGTGGTCTAAGGCATGTGAGAAGAGTTTTCCGGAGTTGAAGACTAGAGTGACTACTTCCCTAATGTTGACTTTGACAGACGGGATAGGGGACTTCATCATATATTGTGATACATCCCGAGTGGGATTGGGCTATGTACTCATGAAGAGGGGGAAGGTGATCACTTATGCCTCCAGACAGCTTAAGGTTCATGAGATGAATTATCCATCTCATGACCTTGAGTTTGCAGTAGTGGTGTTCGCACTTAAAATGTGGCGTCACTACTTGTATAAAGTGCATGTGGATGTGTTCACTGACCACAAAAGCTTGCAGTCCGTGTTTAGCCAGAAAGAGCTTAACTTGCAGTAGAGGAGATGGCTAGAGTTGCTCAAGGATTATGATATGAGCATTCTCTACCACCCAGGTAAGGCTAACATTGTTGCTGATGCTCTTAGCAGGATGTCTATGGGTCGCTCTGCCCATGTTGAGGAAGGGAAAAGCGAATTAGCCAAATAGGTGCATAGATTGGCTCAATTGGGGGTGCAACTTGAGGAGAACAATGAAGGCAGGTCAATGTTTGAAGTAGTTCTACTTCATCCTTAGTGTTAGAGGTGAAAGAAAAGCAAGACCAAGACCCTGTCTTACTCCAGTTGAAAGAAGCGGTTCACAAGCAGAAGGTGATGGTTTTCTCCAAAGCGGGAGTTGGGGTATTGAGATATCAAAGGAGATTGTGTATACCTGATGTTGATGGTGTTTGAGAAAAAATCTTGGCCGAAGCTCATGGCACGAGATTTTCCATCCATCCTTGCTTCTCCAAGATATACCAAAAGACTTAAGGGATGTTTATTGGGGGAATGGGATGAAGAAAGACATTGCTGAATTTGTTTTTAAGTGTCCCAATTGCGAACAAGTTGAGGTTGAACATCACAAACAATGTGGATTGACTCAGAACTTTAGAATTTTTGAAGTGGGAGGTGATCAAATGGATTTTATTACCGTCTTACCAAGATCCAGAAAGCAACATGATTCGATATGGGTGATTATTGACCAGATGACTAAATCAGCCCACTTCTTGGTGGTTAGTACAATTTATATGGCTGAGAAGTATGCCCGACTATACATTCGTGAGATTTCGAGGTTGCATGGGGTTCCCTTGTCCATCACCTCAGACAAAGGAGCTCAATTCACCTCTCAATTGTGGAGATCTTTCTAGAAGGGATTGGGTACGAACGTGAATTTGAGAACCACTTTTCAACCTCGAACCGACGGCCAAGCAGAGCGTACATTCAAACTTTGGAGGATATGTTGAGAGCATCTGTTATCAACTTCAAAGGAAATTGGAATGATCACCTACCGTAGATTGAGTTAGCGTACAATAGTAGTTATTATGCCAGCATTTAGATGGCTCTGTATGAGGCATTATATGGGAAGAGATGTAGAACACCGATTAGCTGGTTCGAGGTGGGGGAGGCTGAGTTGATTGGACCTGATCTCGTACACCAGTTTATGGAGAAAGTGAAAGTCATCAAGGAAAGGTTGAAGACAGCCCAGAGTCGCTAGAAGTCATATACAAATGTGAGAAGAAGAGACTTGGAGTTTGAGGTAGATGATTGGGTGTACTTGAAGGTGTCACCCATGAAGGGTGTCATGAGATTTGGTAAGAAGGGGAAGCTGAGTCCTCATTATATCCGGCCATACCAGATTGTAAGAAGGATTGGAAAAGTTGCTTACGAGTTAGACTTGCCTTCTGAGCTAGATGGAGTTCACCCGGTGTTTCATGTATCTATGCTGAAGAAGTGTTTGGGAGATCCTGCTTTAGTATTCCTGTGGAGAGTACGGGTGTGAAGGATAGCTTATCATATGAGGATACTCCAGTCCAGATCCTTGACAGACAAGTTCGTAAGCTGAGGAATAAAGATATAGCCTCCGTTAAAGTCTTACGGAGAAATCAATTTGCTGAGGAAGCTACGTGGGAAGCTGAGGTAGTGATGAAACTCAAATACCCTCATCTATTCCTGCCAAGTTAGGATGATGTTGAAGGTAATTATTCTTATCCTTAACAATTTTGAATGTTTCTTTTCATTAAGCTGATGTCTTGCTTTATTTCGTTCCCGAGTCTAAGACTGAGAAAGATGATGGATAGTGAGATTTCAAGTGTTGCTGAGTGAGGAATGAGATGAGTTCTGGGGTTATTCCTGTTCCCAATCTGACATTTACTCATCATTCGAGGATGAATGATTCCAAGGGGGAGATTATGTAACGCCCCGTAAAATTACTAAAATGCCCCTAAAATACATCATGCGCACAATGTGTCTTCCAAATCTCTGATGAAAAATCCGATATTGAATTTGCAATCAGCGCAAAAAATCGATTGAGGATATGGTCTCTACTCGATTTAAAGCAAACTAGGTCGAATTATGAAATTACACTTGAAATGCAAAAACAATAGCTTCTCCGCGCCCTTTTCGCGATGCGCCAGGGCGCGGAGTTACATGTGTAGTTTATATTATTTTGTTTTTCAATGGGAATCTGTTTTCCAAAAAATATTCACCAAAAACACTGGTGCGCGCCCCCTCCGTGACACACACCTGTGTCCCAGAAATTTGTTTTTCTTTTAATTCAGGAAGGACAATTTTGTCCTTCCTGATATATTTTAATACCCCGAAAACGTATTTTAAAGGGTATTTCATACTAAAGGGTTTCAAACCTTTATTTTTCTAAGTTTCTTATGAAAGTTATAAGAGAGGAGAAGAACAAGAGAGGTAAGGGTTTCCCTTGAAGCTTTATTTCTTTGGAGAAGACTTGAAAATCCTTCATCCCATGTATGTAAATGCTACCCAAAAGCATGGAATTATTTTTCCATATGCCCCAATGTAAAAATAGGATGTATATTGGTACTTTAGAGTCTTCAATAGTGATTTATTGAGGATTTTTTGAATACTATCTTTAAATTATATTTCATATCAGAAATTGATGATCATCATGTTTAAAGTTTACTGTATACATGCATTATGATGTGATTATGATTTGACCCTTATAAATTCTCTCTGTAAAGACTTGAATAATGAACTTAGGGGGAAGTCTAGAGCCTTGATTGTCTGAATGTGATTTTTGACTGAGTCTGAGTCCTTAGGTGAGTGTAATGATGACTTTAATAGCTTCGGATAGTGTTGATAGAGTTGAATGAATATTTATTCTTAACTTGAATAGCCTTGCCCTTTGAGTTGACAGAGGATGAGATGAGGTGAGTGTTCTTACCTGTAGGGGCTTAGTGATTGAATTTCGTGATGAACTGATAAACTTATGAGCATATTGAGTCCTGGGAGGAGTATTAGCACTGAAATGGTTAAGATTGAGTCCCACTCGTACTCATTAACTACGTGGCCAGCGTATGAGCGGATTGAACCATGAAAGCGAGTGTTACCTTTGTCCTGCAGAGGACTTGATAGACTTCTTTGTGATCCTTGACAGACTCGTCCCTTACCCCGACAAGGTATTGGATGGATGTTGCAATGACATCTCTTCATTGTACCACTTCCAGCTCATAGGTAGTGGTTGTCGGTTATAGAAACTCCCAAATAGGTTTCATGGTGACAGAACTCCGATGTGATGTGACTGTTTAATGTTTGGTGCACAGTGAGGTGATAGAGCCTGTCCTTTAGCCTGTCCTTTATCATATGAGGATATTCCAGTCTAGATCCTTGACCGACAAGTTCATAAGCTGAGGAATAAAGATATAGCCTCCGTTAAAGTCTTATGGAGAAATCAATTTGTTGAGGAAGCTACGTGGGAAGCTGAGGTAGCGATGAAACTCATTAACTACATGGCCAGCGTAGGAGAGGATTGAACCATGAAAGCGAGAGTTACCTTTGTCCTGCAGAGGACTTGACAGACTTCTTTGTGATCCTTGACAGACTCGTCCCTTACCCCGACAAGGTATTGGATGGATGTTGCAATGACATCTCTTCATTGTACCACTTCCAGCTCATAGGTAGTGGTTGTCGGTTATAGAAACTCCCAACTAGGTTTCATGGTGACAGAACTCCGATGTGATGTGATTGTTTAATGTTTGGTGCATCGTGAGGTAATAGAGCCTGTCCTTTAGTCTGAGGTGAGGAAGTGTGATTGAAGAGTGACTATTATATTATTCTATTTACTTTAGCCCATTTTACATACAGTACATTCCACGTACTAATACCACTTTGGTGCTGCATCGGTTTATGATGTAGATTCTGTAGATAGAGGACTTCAGCAGCCCAACAGTTGAGGCTCAGAGCATTCCGGATTTCCTGACAGTGTTGAGTCCACCCCTGCATCTAGAGTATGGTTATTTTCTTTAGATTTGATAGTCTTTTTACTTGATTTTTGTAACCGTGGCCTATTATGGTACCGTCGCATACAGTAGTATAGAGGCTTTATAGACATAGATGTTGATGGTAGAGGTTGAGGGGTCTTTCCCTTCTCTTCTTTATATTGAGACTATCTTTTATTGTTATATTCCATTCATGATAGATCAAGTGGATAGTTTGAGCCCATAGATAGATTATTAGTACTATTACTCCATTTTTCTTCCACTATTTAGTTGACTGAATGAAGGAAAATGTGACTAGGTGGTTCGCTTGGGGGCTAGCAATAGTATTCGGGTGCCAGCCATGTCTAGGGTACCCTCCCGGGGTGTGACAAATATATTCACTTTCTACCTAATTGTATTATCTTTAATACAATGTCTAGGTTTATGATGAATAGTCAAACTTCAAATATTCACCATTTGTGAGAGAGATCGCACTCGGGTCTAACTATCAAGTTGATACACTCTATAAGTACTATGTTGATGGTTTTAAGTTTCAAACTGAGGAAGTTTCTATTCACAAGAAAACCAATAACAGTGGTGTGTATGTTCAAGGTGATGTCGACAGTAATGGCCATACTATTGAATATTTTGGTGTCATTCAAGAGATTATTGAACTAAGATATACAGGTTGGCTTAAGAAAAAGATCATACTATTTCGGTGTAACTGGTTTGATCCATCACAAAGAGGCACAAGGGTGTAGCAAGAGTATAAGCTATATGTTCGTGAGCTTAGGGATGACGTCGAACTTACGCCTGAAATGTCCCAGCAAATTTGGACTGAGAAAGTAGTTGGCGGGAGTTTGAATTGCCGAACATATGGGATGGGCTCTAGGAATGACATACGACAATCCAATCAGGTTTAGAAGGCACTGGATCGTCGAGATAGGCTGAGGGCTTGACCAGGTTCAGTTGGTTGCCATGTCTCAGAAAATACAAGAACTTTCAAATGTATTCGTAGCTTCTGAGGCAAGGAGGGTTGAGCAACAAAAAGAAGTGCTACAAATCAAAGAACAAGTGCTTAACCTCGCTCGTAGGCCTGTACCAAATCCTTCCAGTCTCAAATATGACAGTGAAGATGGTGAGTTTGTTGAAAATAGTCCCTAGGTTCCTTTTAGTTCTGATTTGGACAATTTAGTTATGTTTGGACAGTTTAGTTATATTTTTGACAATTTGATGAACTTTATATATAATTGTTGGATCGTATTCGCTCTAATGTTTGATTTTGATTGGTTTTATGTATTTTATTGTTGAACTTGTTCTTGCTACTGTTGGATTGCTTATTTTGATTGAAATTGAATTATTTTTTAAACTGCAAGTGGGCAGCAGAAACATGCAGAAAAAGCGATGCACTACGTCCCTAAGTCCGTTGCTTTACTGCAATTTTTTTAAAACTTTTCTAGAAAAGTGACAGGCAAGGCCCATAAGTCCCTTGATTTTTACAATTTATTTATAAATTTATTTTACCATATTGCAACGAACAGGGACCCCATGTCTGTTGTCTCATTAAATTTTTTTAAAAGTAATTTTTTAAAGATGCGACGGAAAGGGACCCTGCGTCCGTCGCTTCTTTAAAATTTTTTTTGAAAATAATTTTTTGAATATGTGATGGACAGTGACACTTTGTCCGTCACTTTTTTTTAAAAAAAATTATCTAAAAAGTGATGAAAAACATAAAGTGACACAATTTGTCGATTTTCAAAAAACGTCGACCAAAAAAGCGACGGATTGGACTGCGTCGCTTTTCCATTGTTTTTTGCGAAAAAAGAGACGCAGTCCATTGCTTTTGACCATCGCTTTTCAGGCAGCTTTTAGTAGTAGAAGTCCCTCACTATTGAGGCCGGAGTATGAGCATGAAGAGCTTGGGCCCCTTGAATCAATTGGTTCATCATTGCATATGCCAAGATAGTAATGGCATTTCGGAACTCAATTTCGGTAGCCCCTCCATCTTGAAGAGCTTGAGGGGCAGGGTAGGCCGATTGTCCCGTGGGTGCACGGGCTCTCCTTTGTCTTCTTCTTTGAAACAGCATGATCTAGAAGAGCAAAGAACATTTGCTTGGGGAAAAATCCTTATCTTACACCTAAAGAACGATATAGACCATGAAGAAGTGAAACATTTCCTAAAACGCCTCATAGCCTCCCATTCATAGTTGTGGCACGCTTCACAACCATGAATATAACTCTAATCGATGTGGTGGGTTGGATTTCAAGGACCATTAACAACCTAATGCTTTGACACCAAGTTTGTCACGACCCAAGATGTGGCAACCCTCGTGGTAGGATGCAACTTCTGTACGCTCTAAGCTTACCTAACACTTAATAACATACAAAGAATTTAACACGTGACATATCAATTATATTTAAGTAATGAATTCAAAATAGGTAAAGGTATAGGATTTTGTTCTTCAGGTGGATTAATGGATTTCTCGCTTAAGTTTTTGGTGTAAGTACTTTGCAAGTAATTTATATTACTACCTTGCGAGTTATTTATATATTGCCCATACTGTTGTAGCACATTGAAAAGTATGACCAATGTCAAGGACATAAGCTTACAAGTTTTCGTTTCATATAATCATCTGAACATAACAGTATTTCAATATAGAAAAGTTCGCCGGCTCAAATTTAACTAAACAAGCCCAAAACTCAAAGTTACAAACCATGGTTCCATAATTTACACTAGGCTTTCAAATTTATACATACATATGCAATAGGTGAATCATGTACATGTCCCAAAACTACTACAATATATATATATGTCTAGATGCAAATGTGATCTTCTACACAGCTCCCAAAATATATCATCAATGGCCATCCTCAAGCATCATCTCAGGTACTCCCTACGATAGAAACAACTATCGCTAAGCATGAAACTTAGTGGTGTAAAAGCTAAAAGCTGAGAACCTTAAATCCCTCAAGTCTCCCTTCTTAATTCAAAGGGAACACAATTGGAATATAGTAAATAGACTAAGTGAACAAATACATCAATAGCATCATGTAAGATATTTAAAGATCTAAGTATCAAGGGTTCCTGGAATAATTTTAACAAGACAATTAAATGAAAAGTTTGTCCTAGTATGTAAGTCATGCCTTCACACCAAACAAAATCAAGTATCAAGGAGGACCGAAGCTCTATATCAAGAAGGGTGAAAACCCAATTATCAAGAGAACAAAGAACCATATTAAGAGCGACTTTCTAGTTCGTACATAAAATGGACTGCGTCCACACTTAGGACGAACCAAAAGTTCACAATCGAGATGGTAATTGATCCGACCAAGAAGCATACCAATGGTGAAAAAGTCACAGCCACAAGAAGGACAAAGTCCACAAGGATGTCAAGTGATCAGGCAATTCATATAAATGGGCGAGTTAAACAACTTCGTTACAAGTCCCAAAATATATCAACACAACCAAATAAAATGACAAAAACATAACTAAGATACAAAGATAACATTCAAATGTACCAGAAGATAACAAAGGCACAAGAACAAGTTTTTATACGAACCTGAACCTTTCAGCATGCAACCGACCCTACCGATTTCAAGTCATGGATCAATATAGCATTCGTTGCTTCAGTCAATTTTCTTAAGATTGTACAAGAGTGTGAGAACATTAATATTCATTTACATTCTCTTTTAACATTTATAACTTTTAATAGGTAGCAACTAACAAGAGAAATGCCAAAACTGAGTCCTATTTTTACAAATCAGGATCTTCTTGGCAGTTTTACTGCCTTGCAATGCAACTAGATTTCGGATTGGTAAATGGACAAACTAGGCTTTCTAATCTACATGAAAACTGTAGGTACATGAATATAGGTTGCAAAAGATAAAGAATAACTTCAAAACATCCTTTGTATAAGTATTTATATTCGAAACACTAATAGCACACCCCCAGGGATTTCTATATAAAAACTCTGAACAAAACATTTCCTAGCTTGCGTCCACAATTTTGAATCCAAAACTACCATATTAGGTCCCAACATAAACATAAGAGTTGTATATACATGTATTGGGGTTGCAAAGAACCAATAAGCATCACAAATTATAACTCACACATCAAGATGTTATTAAAATACAAACAACAACACATAGAAAGCTTCTCAAATAGAAAACTGGCCAAAACTTTCACTGTGTTTCACGGCTTCCTTTGATACCATACAAGATGATTTAGATTTTTGCATAAACATAAAAGTCGTAGGTATGTGAATTATCTTTCTAAAACATATTTACACACTAAAAACAAAGCTATATACAATAATCTATTCCATAATTACTACACACTATTTCATCTAAAGACAGAATTCACTCATTTACCAAATGATAGAGGATTT